>JZKD02S1612269.1:0-12907 GCA_000966675.3 Picea glauca | reverse complement strand
AATTTTGAGTCTTTTCCTTCTAAAAGGCGTAGAGTTATTAGGTGTGGTACATACATATCCACTATTGAGACTTGTGATTCTACAAGGATGAGTATTGAACCTAGTCTTCAGAATGCTGGGAGCCCTTCGACTCCCACACCCACTATAGTTAATGGCACCCCTTTGACTCCTACAACCTCAATGGTTGTAGTGCCCGAGGCACCTATCATTATTATGGCTCGACCTATAATGAATACTCAAGCTACCGCCTCGAACCCTTTTGGGTCTCTTGGTCACTCACTGAGCTATAATGTTCAGACCATCCCTATGGCTTCTAGTCCCTTTTCTTATGGTATGCCCAACTTCACTTCACAGTTTTTGAACACCATCCCAATTGTTGGCCTTAATGATAGCATTGGGATTGGGGGCACTACACCTCCTTACATTCATTTTTCATCTCGTGGGTCTCAAATCCCTCAAATGACTCCTAATATGGGAGGCTTCCCTGCGTTTAACCCCAGGTCCAATCCTCCTTCTTCTGGGTGGAAAAAACAACCTGGCGGACAAGCTTCGACTCAAGTTTCGTCCTATAAACCTACCTCCTCGGTGCAGATTCCGATCAATATGTTTGGCATGACGAATCCACCTCTATCCTCTGAATTCCCACCCGAAGGAGGTCGGTTTCATTCTTTGGGCAACCCCCAACCCGGATCCAATTTGGCTGGGGGCAATTTTTATAACCCCCAACAAAAAATTCCTGCTGGAATGATGCCCAACCAACCTTTTATGAATCAGCCCAGAGGAGGGCCTTATAATCCTGGACATGGCCATGGTGCTTACCATAACCCTGGATGGGCTACAATTCCTTAAGCACAATATTTCCCGGGAGCCTTGGGCCAAATGCCGCAACCCCGTCTCCCTTTTCTGGCCATGCTTAATCTACCAGACTTGTCTAAGTTAATGAAATACCATGCGAGTCATGATCCTACATGCCCCTCCATCCCCACCAAGCTTCCTTCGGACATCCCAAAGTTTGAGGGTAAGAATGGAGAGGATCCTGATGATCACATCACTACCTTTCACCTTTGGTGCTCATTGAATTCCCTTAATGACGATTCTATTCAATTAAGATTATTTCAACGCACCTTCATCAAAGTTGTTGCAAAATGGTATATTGAGCTACCTAGGGGGGCATATGGGAATTTTAGTCAGTTGGTGTTGGTTTTCCTTAACCAGTTCCAGTTTCCCATTCGTTATGATGCTGGCCTAGAATTATTTTTGACTTTACGCCAGGATACCACCACTCATATCTCAGACCATATCCAGGAGTGGCGTAGACGAAAGAGGTTGATTAAGACCCCTATACTCTCGGCCTTTCTTTTAGAATGGTTCCTTAAGTCTTTGCATGCTCCTATCTCGAAGGACGTTGCTACTTCCAGGGTTACAACTAAGGAAGAGGCATTTTTTAGAGCCCAATAGTTAGACTTGATATATGCTCAGTCTGGGATGTTGTACCACCTTCTTGTGGATGCACCACGGTCAACTTACAACCCTAGAAAAAATCCTGGACCTCATGTCGATGACATTGTAGGTATCGCCAATGTAAATTCCACAGACTTGGTGACAAGCCATATGAAAGAGTTGTCTCTAAACCAGTCTGTAGGGGGGGAAACTTCATCTGTGTCTTCCAACCCCACTCAGTCGACAAATGTACATTCTGTGCAATTGTCGGCCAACCCAAATGGTAACTAAAAACCAGGAGGGAATAAGAATAAAGGACGTAATACTCATAAGGGTGGGACAAATGGTAATAAACCCAAGGAAAATGGTAATAATGAGAATACGAATAATAATGTTGGAGAGGGAAAATGAAAAAGACGTAAGGTGAAGTTTCCATGTAAGCTTTGCACAGATGATCACCTTACCCATTTATGCCCCAAACTTGCAGAAGCTATGAGGATTTTATCTCTGCTGCCCGCCGTGCTGATGAATCCATTCCCACATAACCAACACATGGCCTCAAGCTCCTCAAACGCCGAAAATGCGATTGGTGGGAGTCAAAACCCACCATTGCAAGACGACGATCGTTTGTGTATCGATATGGTCGATGCGAAAATTCATGTAGCCACTCAATCTCGATATTATAGCTCTTAACAAGCTATTCCTGGTCTAGATTCTCCTCCTCCTCCCCTGGAGATGAACTTATAGATTGAAAAACTAGAGCCACCACCTCGTGTTTTGAAAGGAGTACTCAAGCGCTCTACCCACAATCCAAATGCTAGAGCCGTCCAAAACTACTCTTTTGTTGAGGAGATGGGTCAAACCCCTTGTGTGATGTTGGATTTGGAGGTACTCCAGACATGTCCTTCATAGAGGAATGCCTTACTATCTGCTTTAGGAGCTCTAGAACCCAGTGGCTCAAAAGTGATCAAGTTTGACGTCACAGATGTAAAGCCTCGCTTGCCTTACCATGTGGCTTTCCAAATCCACGTGGAGTAGTCAAAGTATACCATCAAACATGCAGGTTGATTAAGGTGTTGCTACATGTGTGATGTACTTGATCTATTGGAAAGATCTCAGTTCTCCGACTCTTTCCAAGTCACCGAACATGTTGACTGCTTTTGACGGTCATTCCTTCTGCCCTCACGGTATTCTTCCTGCCTTTCCGGTCCAGTTAGGTGGGAAGACGGTAGAGGTGGAGGTGGAGGTAGTTGATGCGCCTCTTGATTATAATTTGTTACTAGGATGCAATTGGACCTATTCTATGGTCGTTGTTGTATCGTCCGTCTTCCATACTTTTTTTTTCCTCATGAAGGGAAGATCGTGATGATCGACTAGTTATCCTTTGCGTACTCTAGTCCTAATGCATCTATTGGACTGTCGATCCCTGCAATTGACAATTCTCAGCCAACAAATCAGAATATTGGTGTCAGAATGTATTCTTCCCTTATCGGTACTTTCGACTTCACGACACCGATTCACCACGTTTACGCCATGTCCAATAGGCCCACCTCAACAGGGAGGTCCATTCCTTTCCACACTTCCTATTTTAGTGATCCGTAGACCCTACCTTCCCTGACTTCGTCTTGTGAAGGCCAGTTTCATGATGGAATGGACATGCCACTATCGACATCAGAGATTGCGTATCAAGCTATTCTTGACTCTTCTTCCAATCCTGATCATGTTCCCTCGCCAACAGACGAGGAGGATCCCATTCTTAGGCCCGTGTGGGATACTTCGTCATCTTGTTCACATGATTTCCTCTATGAGACTTGTCCTTCGGATGAAGCTATCATCGAAGCCATGAATGGTTCTGAAAAACCTTGGGATAATATGCATCACCACTCTTATTTTCTCCGAGAGCTTGAGAGAATCGAACAAGATGAATTTCGATCTACTTTGAGTGAGATAGTCGATCACGCCATAGTTCCACTTGATACTCACGACATTTATGCCAAAGGAAACATGGTGAATATTTCTCCTACCATCACGATCGATATCTCTCATACCCCTGGCAAGGTTGAAAACGTAAATATCGGTGTGGATTGTTCGCCAAAAGAAATCTTGATCTACACCAAACTCTTCAAGGAATATCGAGACATATTTGCTTGGTCATATGAAGAGATTCCAAGAATCGACCCTCGTATTGTCGAACATGAGATTAGAACTTATCCAGATGCTAAAATTGTTCGACAACGTCTTAAAGATGTCAACCCCCAGAGGGCCCTTGCTATTAAGGAAGAGGTGGAGAAGCTACTTAATGCTAGCTTCATCTACCTGATCCCCTTTAATGAATGGGTATCCAACCTCGTTCCTGTGGATAAGAAGCAAGGAACCATCCGTGTATGTATGGACTTTCGTGACCTGAAAAAGGCCTGTCCTAAAGACAACTTCCCAACACCTTTCATCGATCAAATCCTCGACGAGTGTGTGGGAAGAGAAGTATTTTCTTTTATGGATGGATTTTCAGGGTATAATCAAATTCAAATCAAACTCGAGGATCAACACAAGACAACATTTATTTTTCCTTGGGGTACTTTTGCATATCGGAAAATTCCTTTCGGCCTTAAAAACATCAGAGAAACCTTCCAACGTTCCATGAATTTCGCTTTTCACGATCTTAAGCACATAGTTGAATCTTACCTTGATGATCTTGTTGCTCACTCTCACAAGAGAGTGGATCACGCTATACACCTTCAACTTGTTTTTGAAAAATGTCATTACTATAGAATCGGGTTGAACCCTCACAAGTGCATCTTTTGCATTAAGTATGGTCATCTTTTGGGATTTCTAGTTTCTGAGACCAAGATCATGGTAGATACACTAAAGGTTGAGGTAATACTTTGATTGCCTCCCCTGCACACGATTAGACAACTTCAGGGTTTATAGGGGAAAGATAAATTTCTTCGCCGGTTTATAGTGAACTATGCCAATATCACTAAGGGTTTCATGCGTCTCTTGAAGAAGGACACCCATTTTATCTGGGATGAGTGAGCCCATGAGTCCTTCGATGCTTTGAAGAAAGCCTTTGTATCGACGCCTCTACTAAAGCCTCCTTAATACAATAGATATTAATTGATTTATATCACCACGTATGAAGATACGATTGGTATGGTTTTGGTTCAAGAGGATGATGAGCTCCACGAGCACGTCATCTACTATATTAGTCGAACCTTAGTTGGTCCTGAACTTAATTATTCTCACTTTGAAAAGCTAGCTTTGGTTTTCGTTCACGCAGTCCAATGTTTGCATCACTATATATTACTTTGCAAGACTACTGTGGTTGTCGATGTCAATCCATTTAAATAAGTCCTTATCAGGCATATCATAAGGGGGAAATATAATAAATGAATTGTCATTTTACAATATTTTGATCTTGATTTCGCTTCTGCGAAATCCAATAAATCACTAGTCTTCACGGAGTTAATATCCAATTTTCCACGATTAAATGAGGATGTCATCCATCTTGATTCGTTTGCAGACGGACACATTTTTCTTGTCTCGTCGTCCGACCCCTAGTATGGAGACATTGTTATCTATCTTCAAACCTTGAAGTTCCCTCAACATCTCTCACGAGATGACTGACGACGTGTAAGATACCAAGCTAAAAATATATACTATCATCGGTGACATGTTGTATCGCCCAGGAATAGACAATATCTTGCATCGTTGTTTAAATCACGAAGAGGCCGAGTCTATCCTAAATGATTTCCACAGTGGGGCTTGTGGTGGTCATCTATCTGGGCTTGCGACAACCCAAAAAGTTTTGCAAGCCAGTTATTTCTGGCCTGTGATCTTTAAATATTTCATTGAAGCAGTTAAGAAGTGTCACCCCTACCAGGTGTTCACTCGAAAAATGAACTCGCATCCAACTCCTCTTCACCCAGTCATTATCATCGGTCCCTTCACCAAGTGGGGGGTGGACTTCATGGATTGCAACCCAACTTCGGTTGGGGGGAATCAACACATTATCATGGCCATCAAATACTTTACTAAGTGGGCTGAGGCCATGCCTATAGTTAAATCCTATGGGAATATTGTTTCTTTTTTCATATTCAATCAAATTATCGTTTGGTTCGGTATCCCGAGTGATATTTTCACTGATCATGGAAGTCACTTTCAGAACGAAATGATGGAAGAACTAACATCTAATATGGGGTTTAGACATGGTCATTCTTCTGCTTATTACCCCCAGGAAAATGGACAAGTAGAGGTTGTTAACAAGTCTCTCAAGACCATTTTCCAAAAAATTGTCAGTCAGAGTAAGTCTGACTGGCACATCATGCTATATCCCGCACTTTGGGCATACCGAACCTCGGTCAAGACCGCCACCAGATTTTCCCCTTTTGAGTTAGCATAAGGTGTCGATTCGATTTTACCAATTGAATGTGAAATCCCTTCTCTTAAGTTGGCAGTCGCGCTCCTACCTGGCACTTCCGATCTCGAACGACGCCTTGTACACCCAGAGGTTCTTGATGAGAAGCATCAAGATGCCTCTACGTCTATTGAGGTGAACAAAAGACGTGTCAAGGTCCATTATGATAAGTATTTTTGTCCTCGGTTGTACGCTGAGGGTGACTTGGTTCTCTTGTATGATCAAGCCAAAGAACCATTGGGGGAAGGTAAGTTTAAAACCATGTGGCACGATCCTTATATCGTGCGATGTGTTCTAGAAAAAGGAGCCTATGAGTTAGAATATTATGAAGGGAATAAGTTGGCTGAGCCCAGAAATGGGCTCTACTTGAAAATATATTACACTTGAGCCCCAAGATTGGGCGTAACTCTTTGTATACTAAATGTGATTTAGTGTATATATATTTTCCCTTTATTTCTGTCTTCAGCTTGCTTATCGAGTTTTCCCTTTGTTGGAAAATGTCAACGAAGTCTTTGGTCTACCTAGGATTCACAGACAGAGCCAGTCGTTATACACGAAACTTGGCTTCTGCCGCTTGGGTGGTTTACTCACCCGAGGGTCTACTAGTGTCTTCAGGCGGTGTATGCCTAGGGCCATCCACGAACAATGTGGTCGAATATAGCGTCGTTATAGATTTTGCACGATGCTATCTCACATGGTATTCATTCTTTAGAAGTTCTCCTGGATTCCCAGTTAGTAGTATGTCAGTTGAACGACAGTTACCGCGTGTGTGATCCTACTTTACTCCGTTGATTCCTACGGGTACGTCTTTTAGAATGACAATTTGATTTTATTACTTATTATCACATTCCTAGGAGTTCTAATCATGTATCTGACACTTATTCTAATTTCGTTTTAGATTGGCATTTGTCACATAATTAAAAGAAAAGAAAACCATCTCATCAATGTACACATTGTAAAATATAAGTAAAGTCGAAGATCCCTTTTTATATATTTAAAAAAATATGGCGTTTATAGTACAAAATTGGGGCTAATACCCTCAATACACATATACAGTCGGTACTACAATATCCATGAAATATACGCCTGTGGCGCCGGATGTGTGTCATGGTAACAAACTATGGTGTTTGTGAGACGTCGAAAGAGTGACACCCATGCTTTGGGTACACCAACCTCCTGTTGCTACATGGCTTCAGGAAGATCTTCTACCTGAACCATGGGGATCCTATGAGTCAAACGAGATAGGTTGCCTTGCACGTTTCTTAGGACCCTCTCGGATTCTCTTCCCGCTGCCTCGTCTCCTCGGTTCCTCCATCAATGTCGAGGAAACCCCTCCGGTCCTCACGGACCCACATCTACGTTACGCAAGTGTCTAGTTAATACTTAAGCACCATCCAAAATATTTTTTTTCTATTATACAAAAATACTAAAAAATGAAATATTTAAAAAATATTTGACATACCTATGTCACCGTAGGCGAACCTTGGTGGAAGTGGCATGTCCAAATCTCCTCGAAAGTCTGTCCTTGCATAGGGATAGTCATCTAGGCCAATGACTTGTCACTACCACCAATAGAAGAAATCCTCGTTGTAGGGTGTCGACACCCTACCNCACTCTCACAAGAGAGTGGATCACGCTATACACCTTCAACTTGTTTTTGAAAAATGTCATTACTATAGAATCGGGTTGAACCCTCACAAGTGCATCTTTTGCATTAAGTATGGTCATCTTTTGGGATTTCTAGTTTCTGAGACCAAGATCATGGTAGATACACTAAAGGTTGAGGTAATACTTTGATTGCCTCCCCTGCACACGATTAGACAACTTCAGGGTTTATAGGGGAAAGATAAATTTCTTCGCCGGTTTATAGTGAACTATGCCAATATCACTAAGGGTTTCATGCGTCTCTTGAAGAAGGACACCCATTTTATCTGGGATGAGTGAGCCCATGAGTCCTTCGATGCTTTGAAGAAAGCCTTTGTATCGACGCCTCTACTAAAGCCTCCTTAATACAATAGATATTAATTGATTTATATCACCACGTATGAAGATACGATTGGTATGGTTTTGGTTCAAGAGGATGATGAGCTCCACGAGCACGTCATCTACTATATTAGTCGAACCTTAGTTGGTCCTGAACTTAATTATTCTCACTTTGAAAAGCTAGCTTTGGTTTTCGTTCACGCAGTCCAATGTTTGCATCACTATATATTACTTTGCAAGACTACTGTGGTTGTCGATGTCAATCCATTTAAATAAGTCCTTATCAGGCATATCATAAGGGGGAAATATAATAAATGAATTGTCATTTTACAATATTTTGATCTTGATTTCGCTTCTGCGAAATCCAATAAATCACTAGTCTTCACGGAGTTAATATCCAATTTTCCACGATTAAATGAGGATGTCATCCATCTTGATTCGTTTGCAGACGGACACATTTTTCTTGTCTCGTCGTCCGACCCCTAGTATGGAGACATTGTTATCTATCTTCAAACCTTGAAGTTCCCTCAACATCTCTCACGAGATGACTGACGACGTGTAAGATACCAAGCTAAAAATATATACTATCATCGGTGACATGTTGTATCGCCCAGGAATAGACAATATCTTGCATCGTTGTTTAAATCACGAAGAGGCCGAGTCTATCCTAAATGATTTCCACAGTGGGGCTTGTGGTGGTCATCTATCTGGGCTTGCGACAACCCAAAAAGTTTTGCAAGCCAGTTATTTCTGGCCTGTGATCTTTAAATATTTCATTGAAGCAGTTAAGAAGTGTCACCCCTACCAGGTGTTCACTCGAAAAATGAACTCGCATCCAACTCCTCTTCACCCAGTCATTATCATCGGTCCCTTCACCAAGTGGGGGGTGGACTTCATGGATTGCAACCCAACTTCGGTTGGGGGGAATCAACACATTATCATGGCCATCAAATACTTTACTAAGTGGGCTGAGGCCATGCCTATAGTTAAATCCTATGGGAATATTGTTTCTTTTTTCATATTCAATCAAATTATCGTTTGGTTCGGTATCCCGAGTGATATTTTCACTGATCATGGAAGTCACTTTCAGAACGAAATGATGGAAGAACTAACATCTAATATGGGGTTTAGACATGGTCATTCTTCTGCTTATTACCCCCAGGAAAATGGACAAGTAGAGGTTGTTAACAAGTCTCTCAAGACCATTTTCCAAAAAATTGTCAGTCAGAGTAAGTCTGACTGGCACATCATGCTATATCCCGCACTTTGGGCATACCGAACCTCGGTCAAGACCGCCACCAGATTTTCCCCTTTTGAGTTAGCATAAGGTGTCGATTCGATTTTACCAATTGAATGTGAAATCCCTTCTCTTAAGTTGGCAGTCGCGCTCCTACCTGGCACTTCCGATCTCGAACGACGCCTTGTACACCCAGAGGTTCTTGATGAGAAGCATCAAGATGCCTCTACGTCTATTGAGGTGAACAAAAGACGTGTCAAGGTCCATTATGATAAGTATTTTTGTCCTCGGTTGTACGCTGAGGGTGACTTGGTTCTCTTGTATGATCAAGCCAAAGAACCATTGGGGGAAGGTAAGTTTAAAACCATGTGGCACGATCCTTATATCGTGCGATGTGTTCTAGAAAAAGGAGCCTATGAGTTAGAATATTATGAAGGGAATAAGTTGGCTGAGCCCAGAAATGGGCTCTACTTGAAAATATATTACACTTGAGCCCCAAGATTGGGCGTAACTCTTTGTATACTAAATGTGATTTAGTGTATATATATTTTCCCTTTATTTCTGTCTTCAGCTTGCTTATCGAGTTTTCCCTTTGTTGGAAAATGTCAACGAAGTCTTTGGTCTACCTAGGATTCACAGACAGAGCCAGTCGTTATACACGAAACTTGGCTTCTGCCGCTTGGGTGGTTTACTCACCCGAGGGTCTACTAGTGTCTTCAGGCGGTGTATGCCTAGGGCCATCCACGAACAATGTGGTCGAATATAGCGTCGTTATAGATTTTGCACGATGCTATCTCACATGGTATTCATTCTTTAGAAGTTCTCCTGGATTCCCAGTTAGTAGTATGTCAGTTGAACGACAGTTACCGCGTGCATGATCCTACTTTACTCCGTTGATTCCTACGGGTACGTCTTTTAGAATGACAATTTGATTTTATTACTTATTATCACATTCCTAGGAGTTCTAATCATGTATCTGACGCTTATTCTAATTTCGTTTTAGATTGGCATTTGTCACATAATTAAAAGCAAAGAAAACCATCTCATCAATGTACACATTGTAAAATATAAGTAAAGTCGAAGATCCCTTTTTATATATTTAAAAAAATATGGTGTTTATAGTACAAAATTGGGGCTAATACCCTCAATACACATATACAGTCGGTACTACAATATCCATGAAATCTATGCCTGTGGCGCCGGATGTGTGTCATGGTAACAAACTACGGTGTTTGTGAGACGTCGAAAGAGTGACACCCATGCTCTGGGTACACCAATCTCCTGTTGCTACATGGCTTCAGGAAGATCTTCTACCTGAACCATGGGGATCCTATGAGTCAAACGAGACAGGTTGCCTTGCATGTTTCTTAAGACCCTCTCGGATTCTCTTCCCGCTGCCTCGTCTCCTCGGTTCCTCCGTCAATGTCGAGGAAATCCCTCCGGTCCTCATGGACCCACGTCTACGTTACACAAGTGTCTAGTTAATACTTAAGCACCATCCAAAATATTTTTTTTCTATTATACAAAAATACTAAAAAATGAAATATTTAAAAAATATTTGACATACCTATGTCACTGTAGGCAAACCTTGGTGGAAGTGGCATGTCCAAATCTTCTCAGAAGTCTGTCCTTGCATAGGGATAGTCATCTAGGCCAATGACTTGTCACTACCACCAATAGAAGAAATCCTCGTTGTAGGGTGTCGGCACCCTACCTCCCCCCTGCCGCCTCATTACCTCATTCCACCATGCCATGTCCAGATCACGAGGTCTTCTCAGAAGAATCTCGACTCTAGGTCCCAAACCTGGAACCCACTCGACAAAGAAACTGCATAGGATAGAGGCAAACCCAAAATTCCTCTTACTCCCATGTTTGCACTTTGTCAACTGGCTCTTCATATTTTCCATTAGTGAGGTACACCATTCATATACTGTGGGTCTCATACACTGCACTGCATATAACATGAGCGACCTTGATGCCTGGTGCAATGAGAGTGAAATTGTGATTCTGGTCAATACGAGCACAATGATATTCAAACTGAGATTTCTTATTGCTCAGATAGGGATTTGACTCCCCACCTTAAAAGTCCCTACTACATAGTGGGCATCGATGTACTCCTTTATTTTCATTCCTCTCCCTACTCCCCGTGATTTGAGGTTTACAACCTCTCCCCAACGTGATAGACTAGTAAAAAATTAAATGTCCTCTACTTCAATTCTCAATGGTTGACCATCGATATTGAAGCTTTCACTCTCTGGGTCCCAGTAACCCACAAGCATCTCAAGCAACCTCACCTAGGCTCTCATTCCTTTGAGCGCCCAAAATTTATACAAGCCACATCTCTTTAAGGCCATTTGGCCCCCCAGATCTCGATCTACAACAACAATGACCTCCTTGTGCTCTCTTTCTCTCCATTCAAGAACCATCCTACCAAGGACAAATAAAAAATTGAGTTAGAACCCTTAAAACTTATTGTTTGTGTGCCTGTATGCGATCCACTTAGCTTATAGTCGCGTATAGGGATGGCTATACACGCCATGAAGTTTTCACAAGTGTGTATAACCCATCGTATACGCGACTCGATTGAAGACAACCCACGTACACCAAAATTCACATTTTGCGCCATCAACAACTAAAAATTTGGAACCTAATTCAAAAATTTAATCCACTGGAAATGAAGAGGAAGGGAAGTATATTTACCTAGTCCAGACGGTTGCTAGTTTCGTTGCCTAACACTCTCGCAATCACCGTTTGAATCTCGGAGGTATTTTGGTCCAATTTGCACTATTTGGGTAAAAAATCAAAATGCTATAGTAATTTTTGGTTTTGTTACTATTTATAAACTATTTTTACCCACTTTCTATAGTTTTAAGCCATTTTTTCACCTAATGGACTAATACAAGGGTGGATTGAGTTGGTTTTTGTAGTTTTATCCATGGATTCTTGTAGATTTCAACGTTATATTGGTCATTCATCACCACGGGTAGGTATTTTCATTACCCAGCATATAGGATAGGTATCCATCCCATCATGCATTTTTGCATTATTCTATAAACTGTCACATTTTATGCCTTAGGTACGAACCCATTTGTTGCGACACATAACCTTTCATCTGCTATAAGTCGTGTCGTTAGCAAGTGATAGAGACTTACCAAACATGGGTTCCCTAGTTATATCCCCTACTTCACATGGTTCCCATGCAGAGATTTTTTCCATAGGACCGAAAGTCCCTCATAGCTAGTACATGACTTGATGCTGAGCCTCATTTCTCACTTATAAACATACAGTCTTATACCATGAGGACTCCCAAACGAGTTTAATTTAAGCTCTTTTCCAACTCATCTTTAAAAAGCGAAAATATTGTCGAGTGATTTGTCCCTTTCACACTCATTAAATTGGACTTGAAAGGTCTTGAGTCTTAGTTAAGCTCTTTTCTGACTCATTTTCAAAAAGCGAAAAGATTGTCGAGTGAACTTGTCTCTTTCACACTTGTAAATTGGATTTGAAAAGACATCTATTTGGCACAAGTTTATCCCTTTTTCACACAAAGTAGACTAAAAGTCATAAAAAAAGACATTTTTTTGCGTTAAGTTGTGATTTCATCTCATGCCCCTGCTTGCAGTATTGAGCCTATAGCTGGTTCTCGCTTTGCGTTATAAACGGTTTGCCTCATCAGTTTTGCATCCTCAACCAAGCAGAGCCTTGTTTATATCCTTTGCAATTTGACACCCTATACCTAGGAGGGAACATTCCCCCGAGTGTCCATCTCCCGCATGCATATCCTTGCATTGAGCATAGGTATGTTCCACTGCTGGAACTAGTTTTTCTTACTT
>JZKD02S1612268.1:751859-778913 GCA_000966675.3 Picea glauca | reverse complement strand
TTCTGGGTTCCCGAACTCACTTTTGTAAATAGGTAACTCGATGACTTAAAGAAATGCAAGAAATTTGTTTGAGGAAAGGAGATTTTAATGACTCAAAGGTGGCAAAAATATCACAGGAACCTCAAGTACCATTAATAGGTCTACTTGGAAAAGATCACCTTGGAGAACTTGTGGATATCAATAACTCAATGGAAGAACAACATGAGCCAAATGAGCCAATGGAAGCACATAATGATGTCCAAGAAAATGATGATGTGTTTGTTGAGAATAATGAATTTGGGATATATGACATTGTCGATTAGTTTTAGGATGCCCTTGAAGACAATGCCGACTTTTGCAAATTTTTGATGAGTTATAATTGTAATGTTTTGACTTTCAGATTTTAAAATAAGAATAAATATGCATCTATTGTTGTTTTATGATGAATATGTTTTATTATTTAATTTTACTTTTCTTTTTGTGTGATTTAATATGCTAGAGAAAATGACATTAAATATTGTCAAGTTTTTACTTTAAATCTATAAAAATATCATAAAAAGTGTTAATTTTTATTAATTTTTTCCATTTTTTTGTTCAATTTTGTCCATAAAATCGCTTTATGTGACACGTTATTTATAGTGGAAAGCTTTCAAAATGTATAGGTTTCTTGTTATAAATTTCTTTGAAATGTATATTGTTTTGCTAAATATTTAAAAATAGTGTTATTTTTGCTAAAAGATTTAGAAAAAAATGAAAATAGTTGGAAAACAAGCATTTAAAAAACAAAAACAAAAAAATTGATTTAGGAAAATTTGAATATAGTTAAAAAAAAATCATTTTAGAAACAAAATGTGGATCCGTTATAGATAAGAATATTTAAAATATCAAAAAACTACCTCAAAATGAAAAGGGGTGCTACTGGTAGCACCATTTTTCAAAATGTGGTAAAAAATGGGACCCTTGAAAAAACGAGAACTCTACAAAGTTATCATTAAGTTGGTAATAGTGTTTCAACAGTAATAAATCAACATTCACGAACTAGAGACCATCTCATATGATTGTTGTCCAAACCTTTAACTTTAAATCTACTTACTTAACCATGTATGAATGAAGTTGTTAAGATTGTTGAAGTAAAAATGTAATGTGCAGTAGTAACCTTTAATGCCCAAGAAAATAAATTTAAGATGAGAAAACTTAGTGAATGTGTGTAGAATTTTTTTTAGGAAAAAACCCTTAATTAATTTATGCCAAAACTTGAGAAATTAAAGTGTGAAAGTAAGCATGCATGTCAATTGGAGATCTAATTACTTGTGTTGTTAGATCTACTAGATATGCATCAAAGAAAAGACCCTAACAAATGAAGATTTTTAGTATTTGTGTGAGGTTATAGTGCCAGATATTTAATAAAACTCTTATGCTTAGGAAGCACTAAATGCTAGTCTATTTAATCCAAAAGATGAATCCCTTAAGCGAAATCAAAATTGGCCCTTCAAATGACTCAAGTGTTTTAAGATTATTCACAAGTTAATTCACACTTGAGTTATGATCTAGCTAATAATAAAACTTTGTAAACCCTAGATCATAAGAAAAATTAAAAAAAATTGATGTAAAGATTCAAAAAACGTGTTTGAGAAACCATTGTGAAGATGCCTTACCATTGGGCATGGAGTCCTGTATACATTCCTAGCAATGTTTCCCTTCCTCCTAAAAATGTTGAGGCCTTCTAACACCAATGGGTGTAGAAGAGCATCAAGATACAACAATAGCCTTGCAACCTCTCAATGATGGTTATATCATAAATAGAATCAAACCCTAGGTAATGAAAGATATACTAGATAAATATATGGTAAAGAGATAAAACCCTAGGTATTTATCCCCAATATCACAAATCTAATCTAATTAAATGCAAGAAACAAGCTAGAGTATCTACTCACACCTTGTTTTCTTGTATCTCTCTTGAAAAAAATCCTTTAGCTCCTTGAGAAATCCCAACATGCTTATCTTCAATAAAAACTAGGAAACATAACCAAGAAATAACAAAAACTCACTCATAAAATAGCCAAGTCTTCTCACTTTATTCCCAATAAGTAAAATGAGAGGAGTGCTCCCTTTATATAGGTTAGTAGGCTCCAATACCATCAAATACAATCCATGGGATAATCAAAACCAAGTGCTTAATACAAGTGGTATCTAACAAAATTTCAACAAACTAGACGAGTCATCGACTAACCAACAAACTCTCACACGTGTGAAGGAATGTGTGTGTGTGTGTGTGTGTGTGTGTGTGAGAGAGAGAGAGAGAGAGAGAGAGAGAGAGAGAGAGAGAGATGTGATCCCACACATGTGATGTCAAGGAGGCTTCAAAAGTCAAGCGCTCCACTAACCAACTCATGAAAAAATACAATAAATTATTCCCACCCCTATGAGATGAAGAGAGAGAAAGAGAACTCCTCTAAAAGGCTCTAAAAGCCCTCACACATGTGGAATACTCAAAGATCAAGTGTGCCTCCCTTCTAGAAGGATTTAGAGGCATGTGTGAATGAAGAAAACCTCAAAAATGTGTCCACACATGTGAAAAAGTACAATAGAGCTCTAAAATACATCAAGTCGACTCACGTGTGTGAAAATGAAGGTCTAGAAAGGGGGTCAACCCCCATATGTGCTAGGAAATAAATTTGTAGCGTCCATATGTACTCCATAATTTGCCAAGTGTACAAGAATATGAGGTGGAAAATTATGTGTGTCCTCTTTATCATCCACTGTGTTGTTATGGATCCAATGCAATGACAGAGACCCCAAGACAAGGTGCATAAATACCAATGCAAAGATGAACCACCTATAATGATGAGTCAAGATTCACAACACAAGTCATAAATTTATTTAACTTTAACATTTTTCCTAAGTCTACCATGGTAGGCCAACCTTAACCCTATTGAATGTGTCAACGCCTAGGACAACAACTATTTCCTAAGGGACTTAGTTAGACATAGGTAAATGATGATTTAATAACGGAAGGGGAAGGACAAAATTTATGAATTTGACCCTCAAATCCATTCTTTTGATGTTTTGAGGTTTATAACTAGTTCAACTATCTTTTTTAGATAGGAATCTTCATTTTATTTTGCAAAACCTTTGAGAGGGAGCTTATTTGCTTAGAGTTACCACTTCAACACTTTTTTTATTTATCCCTTTTTATTTTTTTTTATTTTTTTTATTTTCCTACTCATTTTCTTTAGACAATATTTTTTTAGCATAAGACTTTAGGGGTCATGCCTTTTTAATGAAGTGGTAGAGCTCCAACTTATCATTTTTCTTTCATTTTTTATTTTATTCTAGCTCTTCACCTCTAGTTATTTTAGCTTTATTTTTTCTTAGGCTTGTATAATTCTTCACTAGCCCTTGCTCGATGACATTTGAAAAGTCAAATCATAAGCATGAAGAATGTTTTTTATATTGGGATGAATAATGAAAGAAGAAAATGGAAAAGTTAAGATATGATTAGGATATGGGTTACACTATTCAACTTAGAATACCAATAGTACTATATGGTCTTCCTAAGGACAATTATGCCCCCCCATGGTGTTGCAAGAAAAAATAATAATGCATTTAACTTTAAAAAAAGTTATCAGTCCATACCAATGTGTATCACTTCACCACAAGGTTAGAAAACATCACACCACTTCTAAGCAAGTAACCCATGCATGAAATCATAGCACATGAAGTAAAGTAAATTCATCATGGAGTACCATCTATAAAGCACATATAAAGTGAAGTAAATAGGAGTTGGTATATCACTATAGAGTTGTCGAAAGAAATCAAGTGTGTATACGATGGATCAAGTGAAAGAGCAAGTCTGCATTTAAAGGGATGACAAAAGAGATCTCATTAAGGAAACATCATCATAGTCAAGAAAATGTCTCTAAAGGTAGTTACCATCAAGGGTAACAATAACCAATAGCTCCAAAGTGAGATCAACCATCAACAATTATATTTGTTTGTTGCTAAAAATGATAAAAATCAAATTCACACTTGCTTAAAGGATTGAAAATGGAAATGTAGAAATTCCAAAGTATGAACAATGTTTCAACCACATGAAGTGATGGTATCCAATGAAACCAAGATAGAATGGCATCCACGAGATTTAATTTATGAGTAGGACATGTAACCATAAAAATTAAAGAGTTTATCATTCATTGAACCATTCCATCATGTCGATGAAACTTTAGAGATGAAAATAGATTCAAGAGACTTATCCACCATTCACTTAGAGATATTCTAAACATATTCATCATGAATTTAGGTACTAATCCTTCATTTTTAGGCCAACAAGACTTAGATTATATTTCACTCGTCAATGTAATTAAACTCAAATAAACCATTAGCCTTGGAAAGGCTCATTAACCATAAGATGCAATGGAGTTATCAGAAGATTAGAGAAATCTTGTGCATGAAGTTAAGTATTGATTATTAGTTGAACTATATCTAAATTCATTGTTGTTGCATATCATACTTTAGGGTAACAAGAAATAGATCAGAAATAGGAGAGAATCTAGAACAATAGAAGACACCTCAAGTTATTCATTTAATCACTAGTTCTTAACATGTGATGAGATTAATATTTGTATTAGTAAGGACCATCATTTTAGCAATAAAACTAGAGTTGTACTAGCAAGTAAAACCAAAGTATATCAACACATATGCAGTGTTAGCAATCCAAATTTAGAAGGATATCAAAGCGCTCAAGGATCAATGTGGTATTTGAGGTGTTTTAGCTTGATTAAGTGGAGTGTCTATGTGGGTTAGGTTTTGTAAGTGATTGCACCAACAATGAGTAAGATGGTCGTCTGACCTTAATGTGTCTCAAACATACAATAAAGGTTTATTTTAAGAGTGTGTTTCCAAGCCCATATTCATTACCAAACCAAACTCAATAACATGCACTTTTAACCTTGTATCAAAGAGAGATTAACCAAGCATTATGAAACCGTTTACCACATATTTTCAATCATAAAATATACCCAACATGTGTGAGATGTCTAGTGTATGTGCCAAGTCGATCCATCATAGGATGCATCAATTTGTATGGTCAATATGTGCAAAAGTTGCTCACACAATCAATTTGAATCCAAAGTGTTGAAAAAACAAGCAAAGTGAAACCCTCGTGCCTTCTATTTTAACCATAAAAAGGTTGAATTATGCCTATATTGTTTTGTTTAATGACTAGGGAGTTCCAGTAGGTAAGGAATTGAAGTCTTACAACCACAAAAAAATTCCAAATGTTGCCAAGATGTGAGGATTTATTCCAAGTTGTTGAAACCTTTATCAATGAGTAAATGAAAACAACCTTAAATAACCCTCATGACATGTGTTTCCAGCATTAATTGAAATGACATAAAATCAATTAAAGATATAGATCAAGCACATGAGATCTTATTCATTTTGAGAGGTTAGATCCATTCATAGATATGGCAAATTTTAACCAATATCTAAAGAGTATTCAACTAGTTAAACATGTATGCAAGCATATACTAGCTTAGCTATGCCAATCACCAATATATATAAGATTTAAGCAGTGATTAGCACAAGCTAATCCAAATCTAAATTAGATCTAGAATATTTATCCTTAAGATTTGGAACTGGAAATATAAATCTATGAAAATGACCATGAAGCCCTTATATTTACAAAACAAAATAAAGAAGAGAAAAGTTAAATTTGAAATTTTCAGAGAAAAGGATGGAAGACTAGTGCCTAACCTCTATTGGGCTATGGGGTCAACATAGTACTTTTTGAGGCTTGATACTTGCATCAAGTCTTGAGATTCTA
Source organism: Picea glauca (assembly GCA_000966675.3). NCBI lineage: Eukaryota > Viridiplantae > Streptophyta > Pinopsida > Pinales > Pinaceae > Picea > Picea glauca. The sequence goes on along the minus strand of JZKD02S1612268.1, from coordinate 773,110 downwards.
GGCAGCCCTAAGGTGTACCCAACAAATTCCCCTGAGAGATACTTGGATGCTCCAAATTTTAGGTGGTGAAAACAATGTGTGACTATCTCTTCAAGTAGAAAAAAGTAGCCTCTATGCTACCCTAAGGTAAGAGATAGAAATCAAATTAAGTTTTGCTAGACTCAATACCCTACTTATAAACATAAATAACTAAGGACTATAAGGAAATTTGCTTTACCTTATGAAGCTCCTCCAATTGTATAAATTTACTCCTCTTGTGGCTCCTTGCTATCTTCTTCATCCACCTTCACTTGTTGCATGAAAACACTCCTGCTAGACTCTTCACAATTAAATTCTCAAGAAAAATACTAAGATGAACTGATAACACTACTAAAATGAGCTAAGTGTTATCTTATTCTCCGACTCTAAATGAAAAGTGAAGAGGCTCCCTCCTATAGATAAAGAGAATCTCAATACAATGGTCAATACAATGTGCTAGCACAAACCATGAGCTAAAACCACAAACTCGAGTAAATCCATGGGAAAATACCATGTTCCGAAGTGAGAACAATGGAAAAATATGTAAGTGATTACAAAAATATGTTCAAATGTAGGGGCACCCTCCTCAAAATATGTTAGCCAACTCATGAGAGTCATAACTAGTCAATAAGATGGGTCCCAAAAGCAAGGTGCCCCCATAAAAAACTCTATTCAACCAAAAGGAAGTGTTTCCAACAAGAAATGGAATTTTATGACCCAAGAAAGAAGTGCCTCGTAACATGTGTAGTCAATAAAGAAACAACCACCTTAACCACCTCATACCCAATTGTAACTAGCTGGTCCATGGGTGTAACAACATGTAACCACCTCATGAATGCCCTCAACTACCTCAACAAACTCCCACATGTGGTCCATGAGAGAGACTAAGTCACATGTGTGAGTAAAATAGTCTAATCGGGCAAGGGTCCTCTCTGAGAGTAGTCCATGTGGAAATTGTGATGATGTGGCATCATTTTCATTGTCCAATGCATTGTTATAGATCCCAAGGTAGTGACACATATTTCAATGAAGTGCACGGATCCAAATTTTGGTGGATATGTTTCTATATAGATACATGAATCCCAATGTGGCATCACAGATCCTAAAGTAGTGTCACAAATCCCAAAGCATAGATGATAATCCATATACATGTACACAACTCACAATGCAAAGAGTCCACTTATAGTGGTGGGTCTAACTCCCTTACAAGCCATTAGATGATGCACACATTGTGTTCTCTTCTAGAAAAAATATAACAAAGGTTAATTTTAAATTTTTCCTAAGTTTACCATGGGACCCTATTACATGTGACAAAGACCAAGACAAGTCATATTTCCTAGATCACTAAGTTAGATGTAAGTGAAGTGGTGAATAATATGTGGAAAGGGTAAAGGGGAATGTCATGTGTTGACCCTCATAGTCACATGAGATGATGTATAGGTCTTCATTCTTGTCCAACTAGCTTTCAAGAGCTAGGAGTATTCAATAATTTGATGTACAAGCCTTTGAGAGGGATCTAGCTTTGAGTTTCATTTTCCTCGACATTGTTTATGTGTTAAATCATTCATGACTTACCCTTATCCTTTAGCATAAGATTTGAGGATTTAATTGGAACTTGAGTTGACTAGGGAAGACTAATTACCATGTGCCCTAGGGTTTTTGACCCTCCACCTTATCCACTCATGCACACATCCCTAGGTGGTGCGCTCCACTAACAGGATGATATCCACCCCTTTCACAACCTTATTCACATCTTGCACACATGTGAAGTGACTAGAGATGGTTTTACTTGGTCAAAGAGTGCCCATCTGCACACATTTTGAGATCTCATCGATTTGATGAAGATCAATTTTCTCAAGTGTCAAGGGCACCTCTTCTAGGGTCAGAACTTCAAGGTTGACTTGGCCAAAGTGGAATAAAGCACAAGAAACAAGGGTGCACTAGTTCATGAAGGAATTTTATATTATTTCTTGGTCAAAAGACTTCTAGAAGAAACATTCAAGTAATATTATTATTTGGAGGTGGTTATTTCTAGGATAGCACCCTCATCATAAAGCTTTACACTTGGAATTCAAGCACACCTTAGGGAAATTCGTGCTACCTCATTGACCAAATATTTTATTAATATTTCGAAGGAAGTTATTTCTTGGAGAGATCCTTGCACATAAGGAGGAAAAATGGCACTCAGATTTTTTCTTTGAATAAATATAAGGTTGGAAGAAGGAAATATGTAGCACTTAAATCATCTAGAATATTGTATCTAAGAATTTTTCTATGGGCTCTTGACCTAATTCTCCCTCATAGGTAGTTATTGTAAATATTTTGATATTTACTTAGGAAAAAAATATTTTATTGCAGAGGACAGTTGAGATAAAATCTATATAAATGTTTGCTCTCTCCATTTTGTACCAGGAAATTTTGGAATGAATGAACTTGTGAGAAAGCTAGCTCTAAGTATTATACTAAGGTATTATTTCTTGTAAGTTGTGGTTATTATATTTGTACAATTTTATATGTGTGGTAGAATTTTTCTAGGCACATCTCTAGTATGCTTGATTGCAAGTTAGATTTAAAAAATCTAAAGTTGGGAGCATCTTGTCTTGATCAGGAGAGGAGTTGAAGTATTAAACCTCCTATTGTGAGTGAAAGCTTGCAAATTTTGTTTGAGAGAAGAAGTTTAAAACCCTAGATCTCTTATAGTGAGTGAATGTTTAACAACTCCTCCCTTTAGTTTGGACCGTGGAGCCCATTTTTTGAGGCATGTTACCCCCCCCCCAAGGTAACTATTTCCAGAGGGGAATTGTGACATTGATTGCATGAGCTATCTTGCACATATTTTCTACACTTATACATCTTTTTTAGTTTATCCTTTAGATATGTGATTGTTCTAGCTCAAAGGTGGTATATCAAATCTCCTCCCTCACACCTTAGATGATAGATGATCTTGGTACATTAAACTTTCAGTATACATGGTCATGATACTTTGGTTTAAGATGATATACTTTATATTCTATGCTCTGCTCTCAATGCATTGGTTCAATTCGAACATGGCTAAATTGAGGCTAGGGTGATTTTTTTTTTTGTTTTGTGTTTTGCCTCAACATATGTACTGAAGGGGGAGTGCCTAGTCTCATGTGTACCCCCATGGAATTTAAGTTACAACTCCTAGTGACCAAATAGAAGGTGAAACTTAGAGAAAAGGTCTTAATGAAGAATCAAAATGATAAAGTGCTATTATACCAATACTTAGGCACTCAACCTAAGGTTTAGGATTTAAATCAAAATATCCTAAATCGGTTAGGTGCGTTCACACTAGATAAAGTGGAAATTATAGGCAAAAGGAACCATGTGCTTCCTAGGAGATGGAGTGAAGTGGAATGTAGGTATGAAGTGGGTATGGAAGTGAATTTTACTTAGGTGAAAGGTAAATATGTGTTGTGATACACAAATTTTCAATTTTCACATGCAACTCTATGTAATTAATTTCATATCTGAAAATTGTTTCCTAGTGATCTAACTACCACTGAACAACTTTACACTAAAATTATTGACTGAAAACATATGCAACGGAAACAACAATATCAAATATGAATCATCAATACACAAGAGACACGATAATTCTTTTCTGTAACTTTATCCACTCCTTCAAATCTGAGGAAAAAACTAGTCCTCTTAATGTCACCAAGACTGAGGACAAAACTAGTCCTCTCAGCCAATACATTGTCACCAAATATGAGGAAAACCTTGTCCTCCAATAACTATACAAATCAAAAAACAAAACCTCAACAATGTTTTGGAAATATCTTATACCCACAAATATGTTGTAGACCACTTGTACGGCCTGCTAACGTCACCTATCATCATGTACGGATATGTACTTTTCCATAAAACTAGATACGTGATTCACCTTACTAGCAACCCGCATATATAAGCGGTTTTCTCCACCGCAATCCACATATACCCTATACATGATTCATCCTTATGAAACCCATGTATATACACACTTCATCCTCTTTCAAACCGTGTATAGTACGAAAGATTCACTCCACATGTGCGACCTTCTTTGCTTCTCTCTTCAGGGCCAGATTCATCACCTTGAAAACTTTCCCTTTGTTGAGATCACCAAGCCTCCCAGCATATGTGCTGACTCAATTTATTCTAACTCCATTCTTCCATGTCATGATTATGTCACAATGAATTCTCTCCTATATATACAATCCTTAGGGGTCACCATAGAATCCCCTCCACAAGTCAACATCAAATTAGGCTTTCCTTGTGGATGTGGAGCCCCAACACAAGCCCAAAAATCCCATCATCAAACCCATGAATCCCTCACTCAAATCAAATGGGTTTTTCTCAAAACCGAAAGTGTGATGCGGTGCCCACGATGATTTCCACATGCCAAACACTTACGGTCATATGTGAATACCTGCCCAAAGCTACAAAAATCAACACTCCCTCTTAGTGAGGAAGGTATTCTCACCACACTCCATAAGTGGGAATACCTATCGATGCTACAAAATCAACACTCCCTTTTAGCGAGGCATGTATCCCATCTTCCAACATCTAGATGTATCATTGTCACACATACTAGATATAGCTATGAATTAACCACCTCATTTGTACTCCAGTAGTCTAGAATGGCTACTCCCTCTATCATTGTGGAAAATGGGTTTGTGAATTATGTCATGGGAAAAAGTATTTTTGTCAAGTGTGTCGGATTATTTTCATCCTCGGTCAGTGGAGCAATTCCTATTGTCTAGTCTTTCTAACTGGCCACATGCTCAGTTACAAAGGAAAATTTTGTCTAACTAGTTTCATCCTCTCTCACTGAGGTAAAATATATCTGACTGGTTGCATCCTCGGTCACTTAGAAAAATCCTTTTGTCCAAGTTGCCTCAGTGGCTACTCCTTCTGTGATAGAATAAAATACTATCTCCCGACTAGTTGTATCCTCTATTACTGAAGCAAATCTTGTTGAGTCAACTAGATCCTCCATGGAAGGTACACATCTCTCAGAATCCTATTGTTCCTACATCTCCTATCTAACTTCTTCAACCCATGAAACTTGTTTTCTAGTCCTGGGATATGTCTATCTCCCATCTAAACCTGATGGAGAACTCCCTCTGGATGACCATCTTTCCCTTTGAGACAAATGACTCTCCCTAAGATCATGCTCACTTTGAGACCGCATGTTCCTTGTCATACTTGACTCCCTCTGTGTTTTCGCAACCTTTGGGGTTGTCTTCTCCCTATCCATTATCCTCTGCATAGTCCTCAGAGGTTGATCCTCCCTCCTGGATCCTAAGGGATAACTCCCTCTGAACTCTATCTCCCTTTGAGCTAGTTTTGTTGGTGAGGCCACCTGCCTCACTACTCGTGGAGCTACTTGGTCCTCCTCCTTTGTCTCTCTTCTCATGTTATCCATAGAACCCATAGGTTGGCCCCTCAGTCTATATAGGTTTCCCTCCCTAAATCCAAGAACCAATGCTAATATGAAGCTAGACCATATAGGCACAAGAAATACCTATTCATCTCGAAAAAATACATGATATCCCTTCATCTCAATCTTAGAAATTGAGAGGACACTCCTCCTGAGTTTTGGAAGCCACAACACATTCGACACTCTTAATATATTTTCCGACTCCAATCAAAATTATACCATATCGAATCCTCGTACTGAATGCTTGGATCCTATACCAAGATCCACACATAAGTCTGAGCCAGTCTTTGTGAGAGTTTCAAACAACTCTCGTGCACCTGTCATATGGAAATATGTATTGTTGTCCATCAACCAAGTCTCCCTGCTAGAGATTGTACCTGAAAGGACAAAGACCAACAAGATATCCCTCTGGAACCTGTTTGCAACGTCATCAACCTCTATTTTTTATGCGTGCTTGCTTCTTCCTCTTCCCCTCTGGAGTAGACACTGTGAAGCAAAGTGGCCAAAGTCATGACACTCAAAGCCTCTGATCTTGATAATATATTTTGCTTGTCTCGACTCTGGGGATACTTCTCTCCTAGAAGAAACTCTTCTTCTCGGCGGACCTCTTCTGTCTAGAGAACCTCTTATGCCCCTCCTAGCGCGAGTTGTAAGGGTATATTTTTCATCACTATTACTCTTCACCATACCATCCATATTCTCCATGGACACCAATGAGGTCTCTTCTTGGATACAATTAGTCCATATCCTATCAAAAGTAGGCAATGTATCTCGTGCACATATCCCCTACATGAATGGTTCCCAAGACCTGGGAATACCTCTCAAGTCTACATTCACCAACTTAGCATCCTGCACTATCTCAACAATGACCGCAATCTTATCTCAGATATGAGTAATCTTCATAAGATAGTTGACCACTATGTCTTCACTGGTCATCTTAATAATCTGTAGCTAGTGCTTCAAGTGTAGCATCCTCCCTGTATTATTGTTTTGGCAGAGACCCACCAAGGTATCATACATATTCTTGGCAATATTCTTCGTAGCAATGTGGGGGATCAAGTGATCCTTCACAGATTCTAGAAATACCCATTTCTCCTTCACTTATTTTTTCTTGTGTGTTGTCAACTCCTGTGGATCGGTAGGATCTGTAACCACACTCTCAACATACTCCTTGAGGTCATTTTCTTCCAACAAGAGGAGAACCCTTTCCTTCCAAGCCCAAAAGTTGGTTTCCCCCTCCAAACTATCCTCAAGATTTAACGTGCTCACCATCTTGACCTGCTCGGAACAAGAACAAAGACTAGAACAAGAACCACACTCTTCTAGTGTTGTAGCCAAAATTATGTCTCAAGATTATCATCTTCTCTTCATATCCCAAGATTTGATACCATGCCAATTTTCACATGCAACTTTATGTGACTAATTTCAGATCTAAAAATTGCTTCCTAGTGATCTAACTATCACTAAAAAACTTTATACTGAAATTATTGACTGAAAACATATGCAGCAGAAACAACAATATCATATATGAATAATCAATACATAAGAGAAAAAATAATTATGTTCTGTAAGTTTATCCAATCCTTTGAATCTAAGGAAAAAACTAGTCCACTCAATGTCACCAAGACTAAGGACAAACCAAGTCCTCTTAGCCAATACAATGTCACCAAATATGAGGACAACCTTGTCCTCCAATAACCATACAAATAAAAAAACAAAACCTCAACAATATTCTAGAAATAGATTATGCCCACAAATATATTATAGACCACCTGTATGTCCTTCTAACATCACTTGTTAGCCTGTACGGATCTGTACCTGCCCAAAAAACCAGATACACAATTCACCTTGTTGGTAACCCACGTATATACATTGTTTTCTCCACTACAATCCATGTATACCCTATACTTGATTCATACTTCTGCAACCTGATATATATTCTCTTCGTCCTCTTGCAAACTGTGTATAATATGAAATATTCGCTCCACACGTGTGAACTTCTTCGCTTCTCTCTTTAGGGCCAGATTTTCCACCTTGCAGACTTTCCCTTTGTTGAGATCACCAAGCCTCCTAGCACAAGTGTAGACTCACTTTATGCTAACTCCTTTCTTCCATGTCATGATTATGTCACAATGACTTCTCTCCTATATATATAATCCTTAGGGATCACCATATAATCCCCTCCGCAAGTCAACATCAAATTAAACTTTCCTTATAGGTGTGAAGCCCCAACACAAGCCCACAAAGCCCATCATCAAACCCATGAAGCCCCCACTCAAATCCAAGAGGGTTTTCTCCAAACCGAAAGTGTGATGTGGTTCCCACGACGATTTCCACATGTCCAACACTTAGGGTCATGTGAGAATACATGCCCGAAGCTACAAAAATAAACACAAATCACCTAGGAAAAATGGTGGAAATTGGTGAATATGTATGTGTGAAGTGGATTTTACTTAGGAAAAAGTGATAATATGATTGCAAGTAATAATTTTCTTAGGAAAAATGATGGAAATGACATGGAATATTGGGTAAGAACATCACCACATTAGAGGATTCTCATGTTCTAATCATGCAAGAAAAAGTGAAAGTGACTAGGATGTGATTATGTGATCACCATGATGAAGAAAAAGTTGCACCATTGAAGCAACCTCCACAAAAATACCAAAATTTTGAAGGCTACAATCATCCCAGACCTTTTACCATTCAATTCAATATGAGGGGTAACAATGGGTAATCATAATCTTGATAAGTGTTGGAGTTCATCTACTTTTGTGATATCTCTAGTTATATTTCTACAATTTGGGACATCAAGGAAAGGTCCTTTGTAGATTGTACCTTTCAGCCTCAATTGCCATGTTTTCCTCAATAAGATACCCTCGGTTGAACCTTGATTCAACCCCATATGCCCCATGGAAAGACACTAGTCTTCAATCCACTCATCCATCTTATTTCCTAAACCTTTGTAACTTGTTTTGCTAGAGCCATCTCTTCATTTCACCTTGGCCTTCATCGTATAAGCTAGTAATCCTATTATATGGAAGCCCCCCTTGAACCAAAGGAGAGCCAGCATAAAGTGTGAAGAGGGTTTTTAAGGTGACATTGGCAATCCCCCTTAGCTCCTCCAAGGTCTCACTTGAGCTTTAGGACTTTATCTCCAGAAATAGGGTTTGAGAGTTAACAGACCCTAACACACCATGTAAACCTTTATGTAGTGGTGGGAAGATGCTATGGGTTAGGAAAAGGAATGTGTCCATTTTCACCGGTCTTTACATTTTATTTGGGTTTTTTCTTAGCTTTCTTATTTATTTTATTAAAATAAAGTGAAGCCCATAGGTGATGCAATTTTAATGAGCAACAATTCAAATGAGTTTCTTACTACAAGGAAGGATATTGGTTCAATATAATAATCTGATAATTATATGATTTGGACTTAATATCGATGTTTATTATCATTGGCTTAAGAGTTGTTTGTTCCCTCATAGACATAGAATGCACTACTTCCAAATGTAAAACTAAAGAAGTCAACTTTCTTTTTTAAGAAAAATCATTGAATATGTCTCATAATATGGATTCAATTATGTTTTATTCATTTGTTGTATTTTTAGGTGGTTATCTGGGGGAATGGTTTGATGCGACAAGCTATTTCAATTGTCTTGGCATTCAATCAAGTTAGCAAAATATCAAACTTTATGCACATAGATTTGTATGTTTTCCAAACATATTGTATGCTTTTGGATGTTTCTATCTGGAATTTTCTTTGTGATATAGTTTGATGAAGCATTTCTCATTTCTTTTAACACATGCATGTATCATGGCTTTCTCTTGCAGTTCACAGTTTCTAGGATTACCTGGAATCCTGTGGAAGCAACTATGATCACAAATATGATTATTTTGGTCCTCTTTGGTACAACGGTAATGTAAACTCGTTACTTATTTATTTACAACAAATAATATAGTGAAATATTGTACAATTCATGTAAGTTTTTGATCTTATATTGATGGGGGTACCAAGATTATAATGGAAGAATTTGGTTACAGCTTACGAGTGTTATAGTATTGTAAGCCTTTATTTCTAATTTGTTGATTTTTATTGCTTTTAGAGTTTAAATATGAGTTTTCTGGTGTATTGTGGGCTCATCAATCTTTCAGGTATTTGGTATTTTGACAAAACCACATATAGGGTGGATCATTCCTAAGCATATGAGGTGCAGTGATGTATCAGATCTATATTCTCCTAAGGAAAGAGCTTTTGAAGTAGAGTGGGGACTTCCTCTTCTTTCACAAAATGAACCTAATCAGGGTAATGTGCTTAGATGAAGAAGCAGCTTATCAATGCTTCTACAAAGACCAACTTACATCATTCATTATCTTTGGCAGAAATTTGATGATTCTTACATGCGACCAGTTTTTGGCGAGCGAGGAATTGTTCCATGTGTCTCTGGATCGATGAAATAAGGTCACTCCTCTGATTGTAACAACAACTGAATATTGATTTCAAGATTCTGGCATTATATGAACAATTTAATATTTTTCCTTTTCCTCTGATTCACACTATCGTTGTAAGTTCCTGTGTATTCCTTTCTTACATGCCTATGTTAGATGTTTTTACGTGTAACTAGTGTGGGTTATTTCCGCTGGGTATGCAAGGTATTACCATTTTTATCTTTCACCTTGAATTAACCAAACCCTGATGTGTATTTTTACATTTTGTTGGTTCATGCATCTTCATATTCTCAGAACTTGTTACTTGAATGTTGTTAAAATTTTCTGTAGAACTTAGAATAAGATTTTCAAGGATCAAAGATCTGTAAGTGCATAAATATCTAGTAACATGGTGGATATTCCAAAGAATTATGAAGGGGCTGCTCTTTATGTAGTAAGAATAAATTCAAAGAAAAATGGTACAGGCAAAAACTTCAAACATGTAAAACCTTTTGTTGAGGCCACAACAAGCCCCTTTTACTTTTACATTTACAAGCGAAAGGAAAGGGCCCCCTACTAAATTTAAACTCTAATTTCTAATCCTCTACTTCTTGAGCCTAATGTTAACTCTTTATCTACCTTGAGGGTTTTGGGGGTTTGATCTTGATTGATGATTGTCTTGAATGAGTTTGTTGTTGAGGATTTTCTAAATGGATAGCTTAAATTCTACATCCTCTTGCTTCCATGTTATGCTTAATGTCTTGATCATGCTCTTCAGGTTTGAACATTTGACTTGAATTACAAGATCACTAATCATTCCTTTTAGTTTGACACTTGGCACATACAAGTTTCAAGACGCTTATCTACAACCAACCATGATTATCTTTGAACAGGCCCAACACTCATTTATAAGTTTGCTTGAAGGCACGGAATATAATGTTTATGGTGTATTGACAAGTCTCATTTTATTCGCATAATTGATCTCATCTTTTATATGGTTGTAGGTGCAAGTTCGGAGGGCCACTTCGTTTACACGACCGCTCCAACCTTAAGATGCATGTGGGGAATCTCATGATCTTCTTCCTCTTGCCTAGACTTCTTTCTATGTAGATCTTTTATGCCATTTGAAGCCAACATTCAACATTTTGAACTAAGCCTTATCTTGCCCAAATCTCAGTCGGATTTATTTTTATCATCATTGTGTTGATGAGGCCATAACCTTGATCCTTATCGAGCTCTCCTTCATTGGGAAGATGATTTGCCTTTGCTTACATTTTCCCATAGGTATGAGGCTCCCAAGGCTATCGGATCCACCTTTCCCACAGGACTATCCATGAGCCTCTTCAGATTGATCTCTACCGATTTCATCTTTCAACCTTCCCTCTCTCTGGAAATCCAAACCCAAGGCCTATTGAGATTTATGGATGTAGATCTTTGTCGTGTCGTCGCCCAATGTTTGCTCGTTATTTTTTGTAATCAGCTTCATGCATTGTGGCTTGACGTGGGATTTTATTCCTCAATCTAATCATATTCCCTCTCTTTGCAATCTTATCAAGTCTTCCCTCTAGAATGTTCGTCTTGACTAGATTGACATGTGTCCTATGTCCGATTGGTGTCGATCTCCTCTTATCATATGAGTTACTATTTGTGACGTTGATTTGTTGCATGACATGTTATCTCTTTCTCCCTGGTCATTTTCCATTCGTCACATCTGAATCTGAGCATTAGTGATCGTCATATGACCTACCTACATGAGTTAACCCCTGATTACCCAAAATCTACATGTTATACCTTTCTCCTATTTTTTGGGTCTCTAGGTGCGAAACCATGACTAGTGTGGAACCATGACTAGCATGGAACCCTGACTTGTATGTAACTTGGCCTTATTTTCCTAATTTTTTATTTTTATTTTATTTTTTACTTTTGTACATAATTTGTGTATTTTGATTTAATTTCAATTTAATTAATTTATTTATTTTTCTTTTTATTTATTATTTATTATTTTCGTAGTTTTTTATTTGCATCTTATTTTACCCTTGATTTTGCAAAACCATATGGTTTGACTATACATGGTAATTTCCCATGGTTTTCCCTAGAGTTACTCTTGATATTTATTTTTGCATGGGAAAAATCAAGTTTACTTTTAAAATGTTTTTACATGGGTCAAATTTGTTTTTACATGGATGATCAAATTTGTTTTAGATTAGTAAACTATTTGTTACATGGTGTGTTTTTCCTAAACCCTAATGTATAATGTGTACATTCTCATTGTTTTTCCATATCCCATTAAAATTAGAAACAATTTGACTTTTTGGTTTTTATGTATATATATTCATTTATTTTTTATCTTTTATTTATTTTCTATTTTGTTTTTGTTTTTGTTTTTCTCATTTATCCCCTAAATCCTAGGTTATATATTTTCATTTTATTTTTCTTATTTAATTTCATTCAGATTCTTTTTTAACATAAATGTTTTCATTTTTCCTCTCAACCATTAGAATTCAACGTAATATTTCATGGGACTTCTTCCAAAGCTTCTTCCTATTGGGATACATCTTTACTTTACAGTAAATTCCCATTGGAAATTACCATTAAGACAACCTCCCTAGTTTCCCAAGAATCCCTTCCTCTCGACAAACCTTCCCTCATTTTCATAATCCCCTCCTTCCCTCCCTGAATACCTTTGGAACCTTAGCATATTATAATAATTTTTTTAGACCTCAAGCTTAACCATCGGGATGGACCATCGGAATAGTGCCATTGGAGTCATGCCATCAGAAAATCCATCCTGAGATGCCATAGGAAGAACCATCCCAATGAGCCATCAGAAGGGCCTATCCAATAGCCTATCGGGAAGCCAACCTATCATAATAGGTTTATTGGAATTGATTTTTACTGTCGGGTTTTACGTTCCCAAACTTACTAAGTCCATCTTTGGAACACGTTGTATTATTTTAATTTATTCTATGTCATCAGATTAATACCCCATCGCCATCTATGTCATCAAGATGGAGCTTGGATACTTTTGGTTATTTTGGGGAAATATTTTGATTTTTAGTTATTTTTATTAATTTCGTTTCCATGTGGGTTGGGGGTTATTTTATTATTATTTATTTATCAAATTTTGATTTCACTTAGGTTAGGGGAGTAGTTTTATTATTTTTATTAATTAATTTTATTTTTTTTTGTAGATTCTTTTGTTTATTTTTATTTTCTTATTTTCACTACAGTAATTGGCCAAAATTAAAACACAAGCCCTAGGTCTTCTCTAGGTTCTTATACAAATAAATTAAGGGGGATAAACATTACATTAACCATTCATTTTTGAATTCCCTCATGCATGTAGTACAATTATTTTTAGGTTGAAGATCGACAACCTAGATTCACCCATAAGAATATCAAGGGTTGTTGAGCACCAAATTTCAAACAGACATATATGGAGATACAAGTGTCATAATTGAGCTCAAGATACATCATTGGAAATGTATCAAGTCGAGGAATGCATTGCGAGAGGACTTCAAGCCAAAATAGTAACAAAAAATCCCATAAAACGTGAAAAACAAAAGGTCGCGATTTTTTTGGGGGGGAGGGAATTGACTGTGCAAACTTCAGACAGTCATATCTGGAGCTATAGGGAACAAAATTAGTCCCAAGATATCTCATTGGAAAATTATAAGAGAGAATAATAGGATGGTACAAAAAATGTTGACAGATTGAGGGAAAAAATTCTCAGAAAACCCAGAAAACAGAAGAGGCCCGAATTTAACCAGAAAATGGATTGTGCATGTTCGGGAAGTCATATATGGAGCTACAGGAGTTGAAATTGAACTTGAAAGATCTCGTTGGAAATTTGAGACATAGAATAATAATATGGGATTATCTTAATCAACAAACTAACACCATAAACACTCGAAAACATTTCAAAGAAAATAAGAAGACAAGAACAAACATAGTTAATAATATTTTAAATGAACATCATTTATGATCTGTCTTAGGGAGAGAATAACCACTTAGGAGTCTCTTCAGCTTCTATTCATAATTCTCACATGTTAATTTATGAAAATGAAAAAGAAATTTGAAGTTGTATAATGAAAAAATAAAGGGAAACAAAGTGAACGGTCACAAGAGATGAGTCTCTCTTTTCTTATAAAAGAGAACTCATTGAATGTAATAAGGGACTTGTTCCCATTGTATAGACTGATAATACTCTTATTTCTTAATATATGAAGAGAAGAAGGCATTTTGAAGTCAAAATTGTTTTCAAATGCTTGTGGGACTACTCTATACATGTATTTTGTGTTTGAGTTTTTTTATTACTCATCATATGAACTATTTTTGCGCTTAGTATTTAGAATGTTCATAATGTTGTGATTTCTAATGAGTACATGGATTATGTTACAAGTCTCCTCTTCAAATATTTGAGATGATATCTGGAATATTATGGTTTTAACATATTCTTGGTTGCCATGAACTATTTATGTTGTTAAGATATCACTTTAAATTGTGCTCATCTATTACTTGTTCTCCTCCAAGATAGGTTAGAATTAGTTAGGTTAGATTAGTTTACTTTGATTTTAGATTAGATTTAGAGTTAATTAAAATTATTTGGGGTGCAGTTTTTTTTTTCTTGTTTTCTTCTTTTAATTCTTAGTGGCAACCAAGCCCACATACTGGTCGAAAACACTACACCAAATGAGAGTAGGTCTAATTGGGACCTACCGGCGGGCGTTCTCCATTGCCTGCTTGATAGGCCATTTGGACCCATTAGCACCTTTTCAATGGACTTTCAATCTCAAGAAATGTTTATGGTGCTTAGAAAAATTCAACTCACATCATACATAATTACAATCTACTCTGCATGCATCTGATTCGCAGTGTTTATCCAAACATAGATTTATCTCAACCACGGATCTATTAAGCACTAAGAGGAAACAAAAAAAGGAACCCAAAGTGTAAACCTTTTATTCCTTAAAAGATATGGATTAAGATTGACCTTATCTAGTTTTCTTTTCATTTTAAAAAACATCAAATTATTTTTAATTTTATTTTATTAACGTCACTCATCTATGTTTGTAGGTAGACAGTTTTGTTGTGTTCCAAACTATAAGAACAACTCATTGTCCATGAAATTATATTTTTAATAACACAAAATAAGTCCTCACATTAACTGAAATAATGTGAAACATTTCGTCGCATACCATCTTTTATTACATCTACAAATGTCTTTACTTTGTGTTTCTTATGCTATTTCACTTACTTACATGATAATGTTTTGCATAATCCCTCCAATATTCTTTACATCAATGGTTGAACTTACTTACAATGAAATTAACTACTTAATAACTATATTCCATTGGACTCCCCTTGAAGACTAAGCTGGCAAAAATATTCATGAAGCTTTTTTTTTTCTTGGTGCCTCGTTTATCTTGCATCATGTTCTACACGTTGCAGTTTGTCCCACTCACCAAATCTTCAACTTTCTACAACAAACCCACGTCTAAGAAGTGTGTCAATCATCTTGTAACCTTTGGATTTATTTACAAGTGAAGATCTAAGAAAAGTCATTTCTTAAGATTTCATTGAAACCAAGAAGGGTATGTAGACGATCCAAATTCCCATTTTCACTACTCGCTACAATCAACATATGGGGAACCTTTCATCAACACATTGTTGCTCCTTTTTATGAGAAAAAAAAGGAAAACGAGTCTGGATAAGATGTCAAATGTTTACCATTTGATAAATTAACCAAAATATATAAAAGGAAAACATATAGGAATCAAAACCCTAAGTTGTGCAGTACCAGTATTGGTATTGGTACGATATCCAAGAGGGCTGACCTGCATTCTTATTTATGGTCTGATCCATCTATGGGTATGATAAATTTTATTTAAAAATTTACATATTTTTCATAATTCATTTTTTATAATATTATAAAAGTATGGATAATTTTAACAAATTATGTTGTTTAGTGTGGTACATAAAGCTAGTGCCAAACTATGATACAAGTAATAAAATGTTAAACTTGAAGTTCAAATTATTATAATTTCTAATTTCTCTTTAGTGTCTAAGCTGCTAAATTATATAGATAAAAAAACAAACTAAAAAAATGGATTTGAAATGGATTAGGAGGTATAAATGAGGGTGGGGAGATATTAAGAAAAACATAGGTCAATAAATGGATGCATTTGGATTTGTTTTTAGTACAAGGATATGTATGAAAAAATAGTTTCAAAAAGGATTTAGCATATATACTTTAGAGGGGGAGGATCATTTCAAGTAGAAATGTACCACTCTAAATTTATTCCATGAGAGGCTTCAATCTAGTATCCCCAACAGTAGAGACTTATTTCTCGGACAACACACAATGATGTTGACTAAGCATATGATCCAAAACCAAACCCAAACTCGAACATATAAGAAAGCATAACAATGTAGAATTATAGTAAAATGATAACTTCAACAATGGAGAAACATTACATTTGTATCCACGAAGAAAAAGCACAAAGAACAAAGAGAATTGTTGTTGAAAACATTATGTCCCCAAAACTAGGGTAATATGGCAATTTTTAAAACAAAGTCAAGAGGGTAATATGATCACTTTTAAAACAATGGCAAGAATAAAGAAAATTGTTTTTGAAAAAAATGTGTCCCTGTAATTAGGGTAATGTGATCACTTTTAAAACGAAGGAAAACGTAGTGTATAAAATTGGCAAAACTTACAGTCTTTATTTAGCATATCATGGTTTCAAAACCTAAGAATAAACTTATGTTGATATCTGAAGCTCTGAAAAGCACATTTGTAATATGCAATGTTTATTTTTTGTTACTTGTGTGATGATCTTGTGTTTTCCTTGGGTAGTCTAGGCATGTCATAGGGAAAAAATAACAAGTTACTTACTAATATATTGAACTAGAATTTTCCAAAGGGGTTGGATCCATTGGTGAAGAGCAAGAAGTTTTTCACTGATGGAAAATGTTCTATTCTTGTGAGGTATTTCCCTAGAGCCATGGGGTCACCTTGAGGTAGTGTTCAAATGTGTGGTTACACCAAGATATATTATATTAAATAATATTGTGATCCATGTACACAAGTGGATCAAAGGCCATTCAAATTTTAAAGTTCAAATGGATTGGATCTATTGGTGGGAATAATTTCACTAGTGGACAAGGTTTAATCCCCCTAAGGTCTATTCCAAGATCCATGGGTTCACCTCACCTTGAAGTAGTGTTCAAATATGTGGTTTCACCTAGAGGTGTTATATTCAATAGTCTTATGGCCCATTCACACATAAGTGGGATCAAATCCCACCCTTGTTTCCTTCAATTTTAAAAATCCTCGAGCATTGGCTTAATTAATGGAACAGTTTATGAAAGCCTTGTTTTGAATGGAGAGATTACTCACCTCTCTTGTAGCTGGTATTCGACATCATCCTTTATTCAAATATTTCAAAGGATTGAATCCAACAAAGTGTTCTCTAGAAAAAAATAATGAATTGAAATTATGTTAGTTGAAAAAGATATTCATTTTCATAATGTAAAGTGGTTCAATTATTATTCTATAGTTTTTTTTCTAGAGAAAAAAGTCTACTCATTTTATTTCTAGGAATACTCATATACAACATAATGTTTTTAAACATTATGTGTCAAATACAAAATCACAAATCTTCGGAGCACATCTCCTACAATAAAAACTAGAAGATGTCAAACAAAAACTAGTGAAGACAATGTGTAGAAATGTACACCTCTTGAGAGTCAACAATAGATTGTCTTTTGTTCTTCATAAGAATGTTGAAACTCAAGTGATGCCCTAGGAAGAGGGGATAAGTAAACCAAATTTCCTCCAACAATGGGCTAACACAAATATGTGCACCATTACCCAAGCAGAGGATGCCATGGATATCAAAAAGTAGTGAAAAAAAAAGAGAACCACCTTATCAATGGACATAGGTTTTAGTTTCTCAAATCCATCCATTACCTAATACCAATTCAAAATAAATAAAACCTAGCCCAATATCAGCCAAAAGTTAGGGCTATAGGGCTTACCAAAATTGAAGGAGCCCATAACCTTGAGGTGCATACTACTAGGTTTTGAGGTAGTTTCCACTCAATATACAAATACTATTAAACGCACCTCCCCACATCAAATCATCACCTAAATGAAGCATCGAACATGGTTTTCACCCAACAATATATATTATTTGTCGTGAAGAAAAAAATTCACCAAAGAAACACCATGGACATCGAGAAAAATTAGAAACATCGAATAATGGCTTAGCTACCAAAAAGTCCCCTTGGGCACTAAGCAGAAGCATGGTCGTTGAGTTAAGGAAACCTCACCTCTGAACATATGTTTCAGAGCTCTCCTTTGCACCATCATTGTGGGGACATATCGGATTAGGCAATATAAACCATGCACCATATACCCTCTGGTGAAAACACCATCATCCGCCTGTTCTAAAACCCTAAACTACACCACTCTCTAAAGCCATTGCATTGCTAAAGCTATTTTCCAAAAAATCAACTCATCATTATTTTATAGTTATGATGAATATATTGTTTTGTACAAATTCATCCTCCCATTATTAGTGGTATACAAAGTAGTTCAATCATTATTTTATAGTTATAATAAATATTTGTTTTCTTCATTGAGGCAAGGAATGTATATTTTTACCATTTTTTCTATTAAAACTTATACGCTTTCAATGGAATTTTTTGCATTAATTTTGGAAATTTGTTTCAAACATTTTTATAAATGGGAAATGTTACTACAAAATCTATCACCTTCATCCTAAGCTTTCACAAGGTGTGAAGACTAGTGGAATATCGAAAGATGACACCAATGTATTATGTTACCTATGCAACAACTTCCCTTGTTTTAGTGAATGTTATATCCAACATAAGGGAGGCTTTCCCGATAGAACTTGGGACACTTAAGGAAAGACACAGTTAAGTCTAAGGCTTTATAAGTGTCTACCCAATTCACCACCAAAGAGATGTATCAATCAAGGATAAGATGGTTACTCAAAGGAAATTCTAGATTTGGTTAAAAGTGTTCTAAGGTTGATTTAGGGGTTTTATCAAATAACATCACATGTAAAACAATCCCCAAACCACTCAAATATGAAAATTACTAATGGCTATTGTAAAACTTGCATAAATGATAGGAAATTATAGTAGTAAACAAGTTACAACAACAATACAATTTATCCCTCAAAAATAGTTATAAACTAGTAGAAAATAGGGCTAAAATAATGAATAAATCTAAGGTTTGGTTAACTTTTAAAATCTAAAAATAAAAAGACATATTACAGCCAACTAAAACAAAATGTCTAGCCCTAATTATGCAAAAATATAAATCAGCACATCAAATTCTATGCAATAAAATAATTTTAGGTCAAACATGCAATAAAACCCTAGAATTTTAAGTAAAAAATATGCATGAAATCCCTAGAATTTTAGGTCAAAAATATGCATGAAAACCCTATATGTCTAGGATTTTTTATCGCTGAAAATTAAATGTAAGCTAAACAAAACCCTAAATTTACCCTAAAACATTGATAAAAAATAAATTTTTGAGTTTTAGATTGACTAGATGGGAGAAGATTAGTGTCTACTAATTTTTATGGGCATATGGGGTCAGATAATACCTCCCTTGAAAGTATGCAAATATATCTAGGGTGATATCTATGGTTTTCCACTAAAAGCCCTAGAAAATCCACCTAGTACCTTACAAACTTCAAGACAATTCAAGGAAAGATACTCCACTAGTAATGTTCCAAGGGTTTAAATGAGGGGATTTGTCCAAGAACAATATAAATAGAATGAGACACCACCATTAGAGAAGTACAATTACAGTTAATAATCATTCATAAACAAAATCCAACAACATTTAGAGAGACCATTTAAAAAATTGTTTTCATCGATAAGCCCTTTAGACATGAAAATCCACAAAAGTTGTAAAGTCATCCTCAAAACATCATCCTCAAGAAGGTGATCTAGTTATCCATCCATAGAAAAAATATAGAAGTCATAGTAAAAAAGTAATGTTCTCCACAAGTAGCAATCATTTATAAGGAAGATGTGTTTTTCTTATTTATATGAGAGATCAAACACCCTTCTCACCAAGAAAAAGCTCTAAGAACATAAAATAATGCCTCTATCTCTTACAAACCATAGAGATAAGGATACAACACATAAAATATCCATGATACAAGAGTGTATAGGTCACTGAAATCCCCAACAATGCCTCCAAAATGAAGTGTATGTTGTCATAAGAAATATATCCCTCATAAATGCATGTTAAACCTCACATGTATGGCATGTGTGGCCTCATAGAGTGGAAAACTCACTCAAAGACCAAGTGTATGGACTCCAAAAGTGGAAATTTTCCTCCAAGAGGTGTAATGCTTCATCCCAAGGTGATATATCATCCCCAAAAAGGTGAAATGTCTTATCAATAGGTGTCATATCATCATGAAAAGGTGAAATATCCCATCAATAAAGTGCAACATCTTATCATCAAGGTGTCATGACATCTCCAATGGGTGTTAGGATGTCTCAACAAGGGTCCCATGTCCTCGAAAGGCTTGATGTCCTATAAATAATGTGCAACGACCTCTCAAACAAGGTGGGATGACCTCCATCAACATGTGCAAGTAGCCTCCAATTTCCTCTAAATGACCAAGGATAAATTATGTGGGTAGCCATGTGAAGTACATTATTCAAGGAGAGGCTCATGTGATCAAATGTGTCCATCCAAATCGGAGGCATGTACACAAGTCAAATGCAACATAAAAGGTGATCCATGTCAATGTAAAATCCATTGGATAGAACACATTAAGTATTTTCTTCAAACTTTACACTATCTCATAAACTTATACAATTTTCCAAGTTTAGGTATGGGAGGATCATTATTAACCCCTATTAGGTGTGCCAGTACCCATGAAAATGAATATTTCCCAATAAACCCATCAAGGAGTATATGCAATGGCATATGGTATGTCTTGGGGTTTACTTTATGGGTGGTGGCATATGGCATGAAAGGTTATGTACAATAGTCATCCTCATAAGTGCCTTTATATGATGGAGTGCTTAGACAACGAGTTGACCTTCCCAAACCCCTATTTTCCTTTTTCTTTATTCATTCAATTTTTTTTGGCTTTTGATTTTCATTTGTTAATTCCTTTTTATTAAGTATGCATTCATTGCATAGGACTTAGGACGATGGCCTCTTAGCGAGGAGGCAAAGCTCACACTCCTTTATTATCTCTTAGTTCTTGACTTTGCTTTTATTTTTCCTTTGTTTTGCTTTGCATTTTGAGTTTAGCATTCTCTCTCTCTCTCTCTCTCTCTCTCTCTCTCTCTCTCT
>JZKD02S1612268.1:739867-751755 GCA_000966675.3 Picea glauca | reverse complement strand
TATATATATATATATATATCAATTTTCATCAACCTCGAGCATTTTCACTATGTTTTCTCGTGGGATTATGAATCGTAAACCTTTATGGGTGACATATGACAACTAACCCAAAATAAGGCATAATGGAAGTGGGAAAGATGGAGCATGTTAAGTATGGATTGGGATATGGACATGTTACCCCTATTAGGCCCCCCCAGTAGTACAAATCTACCCAAGGGTGACAACACTTGACTAGGAAATGATGATGACCACTAAGGTGAAACAAGGAAAAAGGTATAAATTTGAAACATCATGATCCATTATCTAATTCAACCTATGGTCACTATTTTCATGTCAAATGCATTGAGAATTAACACTTATTATGAAGTATCAAAACAAGGTACCTCATGTTTTTCATGCACCATATCATCTTATGTGAGTGAGATGAGAATAAAGTGGAAGGCATATATGGACTACTATTTGTGGAGAATATTGAATGTCATGATCGGAACTATTGTATATGATGTGGATCATAGGAGAAAAACATGTCCTCTAGTTTCCCCTAGATGTGAGGGGGTAATATATGGCTCCAACATGGGGACATGTGCTCATTGTAGACTGCATGAGAATATCGACAATATATAGAACTCCAAGACTTTCACTTTGCATCAAACCCAAAAATATTCTTTTATATTCTAACATAAAACCATAAAAAAGGAGCAGGGGGATACGATCCCCCTGGTAGATCGAAAGTATAAATAAAAAGCAACAAAATCATATATAATCATTTTTCCTTTTTTTATAGACAAGTCTAAATCAAAATTTCGAGTATTATAAATGCATATGGTCAAGCAATAATTGAAAGCGAGTAAGTAAGGAAACATAGTCAATATGCATAAATATAACACACAAAATGACCTACAACTATCCTACCTAATGCTACAGTTCACAAAATCAAGTCTTAGGTATAATCATACAACCAATGGAGCCACCCTAGAATATGATAAATGTCAAAATTTCTACCCTTTTTCTTAGTTATGAACCAAAACAATGATATATAAAGTACAAAGTGGTCATGAGCTGGTACAAAAAATACATAATGATCAAACATAGAAACTGACTCATGGGGAAGGGCAAGAGAAACAAAATCATGTTATGATTGGTATGTGCATGTGCAAGTTTTCTCTATCCATATTTGAATGGGGCTACAATATATCAATGATGGCTCATCCTTGCTCC
Source organism: Picea glauca (assembly GCA_000966675.3). Lineage (NCBI taxonomy): Eukaryota > Viridiplantae > Streptophyta > Pinopsida > Pinales > Pinaceae > Picea > Picea glauca. Next base: position 750,537 of record JZKD02S1612268.1, on the reverse strand, counting down.
AAGAAAGTCCTTCATGATGCAACCATTACATCTCTTAAGGTTGATCCACATACATCAAGAAATGACCACCTTGGATTTCCTTCACAATGTTATTGTCCAAATCTTGAGATGGAATCACAAGAAATTCAAAGAATGCCTCATGGTTGTCTGAAAAAATATGTGGACGAAGAATGGGGTGTAAATTCATATCTTGAAAAAAAAAATTCTCCCAACTTAGGGCATGTTTCCCTTCTATATATGGTTCAAATCCTTACAACAAACCATAAGTTGAAAACACTTTTTCCCCATAGATATTTTAGCATCAAAAACATAATTCCCAATAGTATTGCCAATGATTTATTGGAAACAAGGAGAAAAAAAATATGGATAGAAATTTCTACCACAAAATATGTATTGCCTTGGGTGAATCAAATCCCCATAAAAATGCTCTAATGTTGATTCAAAAAATGAATGTTCACCAAAATTTGAGCATAGGGGTGGATGAAAATTTTCTTCATAAAATAACTCCAAGTGCTCACAAGAATATGCATCATACCCTATAGAATATGGCTGGAAATTGTCATGAGAAGGTTGTAATAAATCATCCCTAGGTGGTTGGAACAAATCTGTGAACATATCATTTTCATGTTGCCGAAAATTTGCATCATTAATGTATCTATACGATTGAAAGTGATCATGAAAATTTTCTTAAAATTATAGTTGTTCCAAAGAAAACAATTATGCACTCTTGACTCTAGAATCATTGTCAGTATCATAAATGGGATCTTCGTCAAAATAAAAACAACATACATTCCATGTATTCCTTTCAATATGAAGAAGTTCGTCAATATTTTTAATCGTATGATCATCATGTTCTTCATCAAATGAAAAATTTTCCAAATCTAAGGGTGTCTCTAAAAACTCTTCACTTTCAACTCATCAAAGGATGCATCACATAAGTCAAAAACTTGAAAACGAGTACAATCTACCACACCCTTGTCTTCCTACAAAGGAGACACGAAATATTGTATGCCCTTATCTCTATTTAATGGAGGAGAAAATGCATTCTCAAATTCATCATTACTTGAGGGTGTTTCTTCAAATTCAATCTTCTCAACATCATAACAATAAAGATCATAAAATTTTGAATTTTGAGAAGATTTAAGGCTCACCAAATTCTCATCTTCATGAGGTAGGATTCTCTCTCCAATAGAGTATTCTTCGTGGAATTTATCTTCAACATGATATGCTTAATCAAGGTCTTCTTCTTCGATGGATTGATGAGGTGTCTCTTGCTCTTCTTCTAACATTTGATAACATCCTTCATCTTCACACTTTTCATGCTCTAGGACTTGAATGAGAACGTGGAGTGTTAGATCTTCAAAGCCCTCATTGAGATATTCATGCATAGAATGATGAATCCCTTAATAAACAAGTTCTTGATATTAAATGTGATCTTTATCAACATGCTCCCCATGTTATTAATCATCGATTGGGTCACGAGGGACTTCTCCTTCTTTCTCTTTAAGTGCTTAATCATGAGGTGCCTCTTTATCCTTATGAAAGGTTGTCACAAAGTCTTCAAGATTCTCTCCATACCTTCCTTCATCATAATAGAGATCCTAGCATTTAAGGAAGTGAAGTATCAAACCTACAAAATAAAATATTTTTTCTAAGCCACTACAATACTTTATCCACCTCTTTGGATCTCCTTCCAAGGAAAATACAAATAATCTTATTAGGACATCCTCATGTATTATATAAATCTTCGAAGAAAATTTCATGAATGATATCATGTGTTGAATATAAAAAAGAGAACCATCAAACTTTGAAATAACCTTCTCCCATTTTGGAAGGAACTCATTTGGGTATCCTGGAATTTTATTAAAATCAAAAGGAGGATAAAGTTCATGAAATTTTCATGGTGCCATAATTACTTCATTTGAAAATATGCAACTTTAAACAAAATATGAAAATGGGATGACACCGTATACCAAGCATGTGTGTGTGGAGTCTCCAAGTTGAATATTAAATGCCTTTATATTGATTCTTGCTTCACCTTACAAGCACGGAGTCTTCGAAATTTGCATAGGGAAAATGGCTTCTTCCCTCAATAGAGTTGCCAGATGAATAAAATTAGATAAGGATTTGGTTTCTACTCATAAAAAAGGCCGAAGCATAGGATTTAGATATCCAAAGACAAAGACTTAATTATCCCCAACAACGGTGCCAAAATGTTACCATAATATATGTCACCTTAGTGCAAAGCCTTCACAAGGTACCAAGACTAGTGGAACATTGGAAGATGTCACCATTGTCACCTAGGAAACAACTTTCCTCGTTTTAGTGAAGGATATATCCAACAAAAGGGAGGCTTTCCTAGTAGAACTTCAGACTCCTAAGGCAAGACATAGTCAAGTCTAAGGCCTCATAAGTGTCTACCCAATTCACCACCAAAGAGATGTATCAATCAAGGATAAGATGGTCACTCACAGTAAATTCCAGATTTGGTTAAAAGTTTTCTAAGGATAATTTATGGGGTTTATGAAATAACAATCTCATGCAAAAAAATCCTAAAACCACTCAAATATGAAAATTACAAATGGTTGTAAAACCTGCATGAATGATATAAAATTATAACAGTAAACAAGTTATAACAGCAATACAATTCAACCCTCAAAATGAGTTATAAACCAATAGAAAATAGTGTTATATTAATGAATAAATATAGGGTTTGATTAACTTTTATAATATGAAAATTACAAGGCATATTAAAGATAACTAAAACAAGATGTCTATCCCTAATTATGAAGCAACATAAATCAGCAAAGCAAATTTCATGCAATAAAATGAATTTAGATCAAAGATGCAATAAATTCATAGAATTTAGGTCAAAAACATGCATGAAAAAACATAGAATTTTAGGTTTAAAAATATGCATGAAATCCCTAGACATCTAAAGCTATTTTATGGCTGAAAATTAAATGTAATCTAAATAAAACCCTAAATTAACCCTAAAACATCGATAAAAAAATGAAGTTTTGAATTTTAGATTGACTAAATGGGAAAAGACTAAAGCTTACTATATTTTTTTTTGGCATATGAGATCAAATAAGACCTCCCTTGAGAGGATGGAAGTAGATCTAGGGTGATAGCTAGGGTTTTCTACTACAAACCCTAGAAAATCAACCTAATACCTTATAAACGTCAAGACAATTCAAGCAAAAATACTCCACTAGTAATCTTCCAAGGGTTTAAATGAAGAGATTTGTCCAATCACGATATGAAGCAAATGCACCACCACCACAAGAGAAGTACAAATACACTTAATGACCATTCATAAACAAAATCAAATAATATTTAGAGAGACTCTTACTCAAGAAATCGTTCTCATCCGTAAACCCTAGACATGAAAATCCATAGAAGTTGAAAAGTCATCCACAAAACGTCATCCTCAAGAAGGTGCTCTAGTTATCCATCCATAGAAGAAATATAGAAATCGTAGTAGAAAAGTAATTTTATCCACAAGTAGCAATCATTTACAAGTGAGAAGTGCTTCTCTTAATAATTTATATGCGATATCAAACACCCTTCTCATCAAACAACCCTAAGAACATAAAATAATGTATTTATCTCTTACAAACCCTAGAGATAACGATACAACACATACAATATCCATGATTCAAGAGTGGATAGGTCACTAAGACCCCCAACGATGCCTCCAAAATGAAGTAAATGTGCTCATAAGACAAGACATCCCTCATAAATGCATTCTCAACCTCACATGTGTGGCATGTGTGGCCTCATAGAGTGGATGTCTCACAAAATGATCAAGTGTAGGGGATCCAAAAGTGAGATGTTGCCTCCAATTGGTGTAGCTTTTCATCCCAAAGTGATATATCATCCCCCAAAAGGTGCAACATCCCATCAATAGGTGCCATATTATCATGAAAAGGTGCAAGATCCCATCATCAAGGTTCCATGTCATCTCCAATGGGTGCTAGGGCGTATCAACAAGTGTCTCATGTATTGAAAATGATCAACGTCCTCTAAATAATGTGCAACAACCTCTCAAACAAGGTGGGACAACCTCTACAACATGTGAAAGTAGTCCTTAATGTACTCTAAAGGACCAAGTATGAATCATGTGGGTATCCATGTGAAGTACATTGTCCAAGGAGGAGCTCATGTGATCAAATGTATCCATCAAAACCAAAGGCATGTACACGAGTCAATTGAAAAATATAAAGTGAGTCATGTCAATGTAAAAGCCATTAAGTATATCACATTAAGTATCCTCTTCAAACTTCACACTAGTTCATAAACTTATACATTTTTCCAAGTTTAGGTATGGGAAGATCATTATTAACCCTTATTAAGTGTGTTAATACCTAGGAAAGGAATATTTCCCAAGAAACCCATCAAGGAGTATGTGTAATGAAATATGGTATGGTAAGAAACCCGTCAAGGAGTATGTGTAATGAAATATGGTATGGTTTGTGGTTTACTTCATGAGTGGTGGCATAGTCATGAAATGGTATGTATGATAGTAATCCTCATGAGCGCCTTTGTATGAGGGAACGTTTATGCAACGTGTTTCCCTTTCCTCAGAATTGTATCGTTCCAAACCCTTATTTGTCATTTTCTTTATTCATTCAACATTTCTTAGCTTTTAATTTTTATTTTCTAATTCCTTTTTTTAGGTATGCATTCATTACATAAAACTTGGGGCGATGGCCTCTTATCAAGGGGGTAGACCTCATGCTTATTTATTCTTTCTTGGTTCTTGGCTTTTCTTTTATTTTTCCTTTGTTTTTCTTTTAATTTTGTCTCTCTCTCTCTCTCTCTCTCTCTCTCTCTCTCTCTCTCTCTCTCTCTCTCTCTCTCAACCTTAAGCATTCTATATCATTCTTCTCATAGGATTATGAAACATAAACCTTTAAGGGTGACATATGACAACCAACCCAAAAGAATGGATAATGGAAGTATGAAATATGGAACATGTTAGGTATGGATTGGTATATGGACATGTTACCTCTATTAAGGCCCCACAGTAGTACAAATCTGCCCAAAAATGACAATGCTTGACTAGGAAATGATGATGACCACCAAGGTGAAACAAGGAAAAGGTATAAATTCAAAGCATCATGATCCATCAACTGATTCAACCCATGGTCACTATTTTTATGTCAAATACATTGAGCATTAATATTTAATACGAAGCATCAAAACAAGGTACCTCACTTGTATCATGCACAATATCATCTTATGTGAGTGAGATGAGCATAAATTGGAAAGCATATGTGGGAAACTATATGTGGAGGATCCTGAATGTCATCATCAAAACCTTTGTCTATGATGTGGATCATGGGAGAAAAATTCTCCTCTATAGGTAACATGACAAAGAATTACAAAACACATGCCCAAAAAAATCAGTAAACCTAACTATGTAAAAAAAATTCTCAATTTTCAATCTTATATTTTTTTGGAATCTCTTATTTTTTTAATATAGAAAGAGATGGTATCTCTTGCTTTTTCCACATATACTACAAAGTTGATGCTAAAATTAACTAATTTGTCTATGGTCTAATTTTTAATATTCAAAGTTAATAGAGGGAAAGTGAATGAGACTGGTTTGTTATTTTATGTATACTACAAAGATGATGCTAAAATTAACTAATTTGTCTATGGTCTAATTTTTAATATTCAAAGTTAATAGAGGGAAAGTGAATGAGACTTGTTTGTTATTTTATATGTGGTAATATTAGATCGATGTATTATTGTATGTGATAATGTTAGTGACGAAAATTGTTTTACTAAAACCTTATGGTAAAAAGAGAAAATAAATGGAAGATGGGATTCAAGTGCAAAGAGGATTGGATCAAGTGTAAAAACTAATGAAACTTCATATTCTCCTTAATTTGATGCCATGATGTGATTTCTTAAATGGTGTCCCAATAACCTCATCGAATATCCTAGCTTGTATAGGGAAATTTTTCCCATTCAATACCAAGTATATAATAAATAAAGGTTCATGTATACATTTTTAGATGAATGTATGTATTTTGTATGTTGTTTAAATTAATGTATTTTAATATCATCAAGTATGAAGGAACTTGTGATTAAGGTCAATCTTCTTATTTTTGTATAATTGTCTTACGAAGCACTTATAATCAAGGTTAGTCTTCCTACTCTTATATAATTATATAATTGTTTTATCATATAATTATATAATTGTCTTATCACTAGTACCATCTCTACAATTTCACATTTAATTTTGATGGCCACAAATTATATAGATGATAATGAAGAAGCGTCATTCATTCAAAACAGTCATATCAAGAATCAATTAGCTTCTACCATTATGGATAATAGCAACCAAAATAAACAAGTATCTTGGTAGTGTTTTACTTTATCCTTCTCTCTTTTGAATGAATTGGTCTAAGTTCATCACTCACCCACTTTATTGTATTGTATTAGACACATAGTGAAACTTGAACACGCTCACAAATGTTATATTTTATATATTTCTTAATGTAAATGAGTGCATAGATATGTGTACACCGTTATCGATCCTCTTATCATACTTATATACTTGGTTCCTTGTTATTTCTTATATGTGAGTATATTATTGCATTGTTGGTATTGTGCTCATATTAAAACTCCAAATAAATTACACATATGCACACCCTCACCCCTTTAGGGGATGGAGGTGTGCATGTATCCTACATGTGTGGGCCTATTTGGTTGACCCTTCAATAGTTAGACATTATTGAAACCCAAAAACATTTAGCAAATCCAATAGTTGGATGAAGGCTCACCATTCTTGGGGGGCGATGTATGGACCTACTCAGTTGAACCTTCAATGGTTAGAAATTATTGAAACCCAACAACATATATCAAATTCAATGATTGGATAAAGGCTCACTACTCTTGGGGGAGGAGGTTGGAAACCTTGTTGGCATTATACAAGTTGAAGGTACATTTGAAATCTCCAATAGTGCTTTCTCTTGCACATTTGAATCATCTGAGTGTTGTCCTCAAGGTGTCAATTTTCATGTATTTTGGTGTTTCATTTCTCTTTCACTTTGCATCACCTAAGGGCTTGTCTTCATTGTGCCAATTGACGTTTATGCTAGTTTTCCCTTGATTCTGAGGAGGTGGAGAAAGGATTCAAGTGGATGATGGAGGTAGAGTGGTAGGATTCTTGGTAAACTAATGTTCATTGGCCCCTTATGGAAAAAAACCTGGATTACATCCAGTAGGGATGTATTGTGATAAATATGGAAAAGGTGTATTTGGTCTTGTTGATGTTGTGTGCCCAGTAATTGGAGTCCTCAATAGGCCCTTATTCTAGAAACAATTGTTTAGAGTTGATCTAGGGAGTATTTCACTATGGTGAAGTGGATTCAGTGGAAATGATGTTACTTATAGTTGGATCGGTAGTAGCGGGAATAGAAGAGACTTGAGGAATTTATGTTCTATATATGTTATAGTGGTGTCATCCAAAACATCATGGGAATATTTCTCTAGAATGAAATAACGGTGCTCATGTAGATTTGATGCTCAAACAATGTTTCCACTCAAGGGCACAATGAAAATAGTCATGTATTGATCAAAGAATTCATGGTTTGGTTGGATGGAGGTCCCATATCCTTGTTGTTGAGATTGATATCCCTCTTTGTGTCACTTATGCTCATAAAATTTCTAGGGGTCCTTTATCTCATTGGACTTCTTCTATTGGCGGGGCATGTTGTTGGGCACAATTTCCTTCCCTACATTAGGAAACCCAAAAACCTTAAGTATCCTAGATGGCGGAATACAAAGGTATGATTAGCAAACTCTCAAGCATTGTACTAGAATTTGTTGACGTCATGACAAAGCATACTTAGCATGTTCACATGAAATTTGGGAATATCTATGGAATGCATGAGGGAAATATATAAGCACCTTTTATTACTCTATTGGGTGCTTATTGATCTCCCTACATGATTTCATTCCTTTCTAAATACATGTGGTTACATAAAGACAAGGTGATGCATGCATGCTAGGAGATATGTCATGACAATACCAACAAGCTCCTATTAGAAGCCTTCACAATTTTAGGTGACCCTAACATTAATGTGGCAGTGTTATATCAAACATTGAACCTCAAGGTGGAAACCTATCAAATGATGTGAACTCACAAGTGCTATCACTCCCCCAAGTGGTAGGAACTAAGAAAATAATAATTACTATTGCTAGTTGGTGCATACTTTGATGATGGCATGCTATCTCAACTAACATTAATCGCATTATTAAAAAAATGTTAAGGAAAACTACTTTGAGTTAAGACTACACTTAACACTATGAAACTTACACTTTGATTCATCTTTGATGTTTCACTTAACACTATATGGGTGTATCAAGTGTTGGAATCTTAGCAAGGGAATAAAAGTACAAATTAGTTAAGGGCATATTTTCACTAGAAACTATAAGCTATGTGAGACAAAGTCTAGGCATTGATTGTAAGGGACGTAACCAAATCATGAGAAACTCTAGTAGGTGTTTAGGTTGAGGAATATTATTACTTTAACAAAAATCAATGAACCCCCATTGACAATGGAGAATAAGCTTGTTCATGTGGAAGTTGGGAATATCTAAGGCATGCATGAGGGAGATCAATAAGCACCATTTATTACTATGTTGGGTGTTTATTGATCACCCTACATGAGGTCATTCCTTTCTAAAACCATTTGGTTACATAAAGACAAGGTAATACATGCATGTTAGGAGATACGTCAAGACAATACCAACAAGCTCCTATTAGAATCCTTCACAAGTTCAAGTGACCCTAACATTAATGTGGTTGTGTTCTCTTAAAAATTGAACCTCAAGGTGGCAACCTATCAAATGATGTAAAATCACAAGCGTTAGCACTCCCCCAAGTGTTAGGAACTAAGAAAATTATTATTATTATTTCTAGTCAATGCATGCTTTGATGATGGCATGCTAGCTCAACCAACACTAATCACATTATGAAAATAATGCGAACTTGAAACAATGCTAAGGAAAACTACATTGAGCTAAAACTACGCTTAACACTATGAAACTTAAACTTTGTTTCATCCTTTATGTTTCACTTAGCACTATATGAGTATATCAAGTGTTGGAATCTTAGCAAGGGAATAAAAGTGCAACACTACGCAATTATCTAAGGGAATAATTGCACTAGGAACTGTAAGCTACGTGAAACAAAGTCTATGAAACACTAATTGCACTAATTGATTGCAAGGGACATAACCAAATCATGAGCAACACTAGTAGGTGTTTAGGTTGAGGAATATTAACACTTTAACCAAAATCATTAATCCCCCATTGAAAATGGATAATAAAGAGGAGGTGGTGGGATAAGCAATGAAAATTTGAGAAAATAAGGTGGTACGAGATCCAATTGGAATAGGATTTGCATTGTTTATGACCCTACACGATGCCTTGCCGCATTCACTATTGAAATGTTGGTGACTCCTATCTTAACTAATATTGGACCATATAGTACATGAAAATAAACATGGCAAGCTATGTAGTGTTGACGATTAAAATCTCAAACGAGGAATTTCGCCCGCAAAGTATTGCTAAAGCCCTATTATTTAAACTATGCTAATAATATATAATACTAGTAGATGGGACCCCCTTGTAGACTGGAGGCTCGGAGATAGTCATATCACAAATTTTATGTCATTATTTCGATGTTGCTTACAGGGTCTTATATGGTTGATGATGCAGTCTTGGTTTCATTTTGACATAGTGACAGGTGGATGATGCATTTTATAGGATGTTCTGTTATTCAAAGCTTTAATTTTACGTTATGATTGACATATATTTACAGTTTCTATGTTTAATCATGTCACCATGATTTATTACCTATCTACACATGCACAAGAAATATGTTAGTAACGACATAAACAAAAGCAAAGGGAAGAAACTTATGGAAACAATCCTAAAAGAAAGGGCCTATGGTTATGCTATGTTAGAAGTTATGTGCAATTGAAAATATAAAACATGTTAGTGTTAGTCCTAACTATCAAATGGTTGGTTAGTGGCTATGTGATTTGCATTTGAGTTATTGCGGGTGCATATGATATGGAAAGTCATATGGTATGGTATGAAAACTTGGCAAGGGTTAACGTGAAGGTTTTGGGTGGTGCAATTGGCAAGGAATATGGTCACAGGTTTCAATAGTTTGGAAATTGATTACATGGTTTTAATGCATTAGTGAGTGTTGGTTGTCTTGTACTTAGGAATTGAATAGAAGAGGAGATGGAAGCGACTTGCAGTAAATGCACGTCACTCCATACTACCCCCATAAGGTCGTCACCCTAGTATGGTTATTGTTGCATTTCAATCTGTTGGTGGTTAAGCTTTGAAATTCAAGCTTGGGAAGAAAACGCACGGTCAACTCGCCCCTTTTAAGCTATCAGTTACAGGTATGGTTCTTTTTCACCCCATCCATGAATTATGCTCTGTGTATGAATGAAAAATGGCTTAGTAATGCTTGGGTTTGTGTTTTCCTGAGAATTGCAACTATGTAAATGCTTGGTTTCTCTCTCTGGAATCACTGTTTGGTTGTTTGATTCGCAAGTAAAAGAATTGGTTTGTTTGAGTTGTGCATTCATTGGTTGTTTTGTTGGTGAAAATTGTGATGGGTCTCT
>JZKD02S1612268.1:711926-724439 GCA_000966675.3 Picea glauca | reverse complement strand
GTATAGGTAGGTAGGCATTTTCCGTGTATTATACCATTTGCATTTCATGATAGTTTGCTTCCTCACTTGCATATTGATTGTTTTATTTCAGTCATATACATATATATATTGCGGGTGGCAGTACCACCCCACCTTTGTTACTAATGCCCTTTTTTGAGTTGATCAGGCCTGCAGGTTATGCCATAGATGTTGAGGTTCTCATGCGCTCTATGGTGAGCACATGTCCCTGAGTTGGAGCCAGATGTTATCCTCGATTTTTAGGGATAACTAGGAGATCATGTCTCGAGGCCCACAAGTCCTAGACATGGAGTACCGAGAGAAGGATTGACTTGAGAATGGCCCTGGAGGGCCCATATTTCTCCTCCTTCATCAGACTCGTCTTGTTAGCAACAACAACATCCATCACCATCGGCCTAGTCTTGTATCAGAGAAGACTCTTTCTCCATGAGGTAATTGGTCCAGGTATCATGGTATGTGTCATTTTTTGATCATTATAACCTTTAGATATATGCATCAAATTCCTTTTATTTATGACGACTACTTGGATCTTACATTAACCCACTTGACCATGGTTGGGGGGATTGACCGGGTGTCCTAGCAAGCCTGTACCCATAGGTTTTGGTTTTCCACCGGGGGGATTTCTAAAGAGCCATTGTCCACTCCCATCATATAATCACTTTTACATCTTATCTCCCACTCATCTGTCCCATTACCCTAGTCCGAGCATTAGGATGATCTGTTTGTAGGGTTGCACCTTATCTCGTTGGAAGAAGGGGCTAAAGTCCTAGAAGGTAAAAGCAATTAGTAAAAGATAAAAGCCATAAAAATGAAACCTCGAGATGCCTCACCCAGGGATCCCCAAGAAGGCAATAAAAATCCTCTCAGCAAGAAACAAGAGGGACTCGAAGAAAAATAACACAAAACAAGACCTAGCCAAGAGGATAGGGGGTCTCATCACGAGCCAGCCTATTATGTTCATGGGTACCTAGCAGTATGACATTGCCATTATCTGGTTACCATTCCAGAGCAGTGACCTTTGGTTGCATGGCCAAGGGAAAGGGGGTCTCATCACGAGCCAGCCTTATCATCTCTGTGAAAGTTCTTTTGGGTAACACTGTTAGCTCTGGTCACCATGCTAAGGCAGTTTCCTCTAGTTAGTCCTTGAAATTAAAAAAAGGAAGAAACAAAATAAAGAAAAGAAAAGAATAAAGGAAATAAATGTCTTGGAAAGAATTCCATCCATGACGGATACAGCTCGCCTTCTACAAAGGCACCCACAGGTAATATCATGCATCCCTGTCTTTCACTCTACCCGTATGTCTGGACATCCCTTGACCACATCACCTCATTTTGCATGGCTTGGATGATACCCCTTGGAGACTTTCCTTTCCTTATGGATACTAGCCCAATAGGGTATTTTGTCTTTTTCTTCGACCTTGTATTGTAGGTCTTTGTAATATCTTTGAGCTATTGAATGATATATCAAGGTTTTATGCATATGTTTGATGACCTTAATGATGAAACGTGATTAACATTGATATGATCCTTGTGACTAATGAGCCCATGGAGGGAGAATTTTTTGATGTGCAAGACCATGCCCGACGGACAGGTACCAGTTGGATCGGTACACGTGGGGAGATGATTAGTCCGGACCTCCATGGGGCTGAAGAGCCCATCAGATGGTTGTTGGGACCCCATTAGGGGCAGAGACAAGACAGTGCTTGATTGAGATTTTTCACCTAAGAAGAAGAAGGATGTTCCATCCGGGACACTTTGGTTGAGCCCAGCCCAGGGGGATTGACCCACTTCAGGTGGAATGTTTCCCTTTGGTGGCCCAGGATGTCACCTAGGAGCCACTGACGTCACCTTCAGCGTGTGGCAGATTGACAGGGCAGCTGGCACGTGTGGCAGGGTTTGGAGGCCCAAAGAGGGCAAACATTTTGTCATTTTGTGCTAGATTTTTCCCTAAAAGGGCCAACGTCTCCCTCAGGAGGTCTTGGCATCTTGCTTATGCTCATTTAGGGATTTAATTTAACAATTTAATGTAAAAACAATATGATTTTGGTTTGTAGCCTTGTCGGCGATTTTTAATGACCTAATTTTAATTAGAGGTCATGATACAGTATATATTGAGGAGTTTTTCCCTTATTTTGACATAACAACAAAACTCACTCTCTTGTGAGGTCTGATTTTTGTGCCCTAGTTTGGGTATTTGGTCTTTTATGTGAGGCGCACTTATTGGAGGAAGGATTATCTTGGCATTTTTGGCATTTATCTTGAAGGAAGGTTTACAACTAGGGTTTGCATATGCTTTTTCATCATGATATGTAAGTGTTTTTTTCTTGCAAAACTTCTTAATTGAATGGTTGTAGGTTTATATTCTTGCAATTACTTATAAATTTTCTGATTTAAAACCCTAGGTGACAAGCACACAAGTAGGTCCTTGTTTCATGTCCCCTAAAAGAGAAATATCCAGTCGTTGAAGAAGGAAGGAAGAGCCTATCCTTTGCTACACTCTTTTCACTTTTTCCCCTTGTGCTAGTTGTGCTTTTAGAAGTTAAAAAGGAGGGGACATCCTAGGCCTATGTTATCTACACCTAGGGTCGTCCATCTTCTAGGGTTTGGTGATAGAACCTTGCCTTTGCAACACTCTCCCTCACCTCACTCTCTTGTTTTAACTTATCTTTTATGCTAGCCATTTTTCCAAGTTTGACCTAAGGAAGGAGGAAAGAGAACGAGGCCTTGCCTAAGCAACACCGGAGTGAGCCTCTTTCCCCTAGGGTTTTGATTCTAGGGCCCTTCCATTGTAGCACTTTAGAACCCTTCCCTCTTGTCCTTAGCCATTATCCCTTCAAATTTGTGTCCTCTCCTTAATTGACTCCATCTACCCCTAGGCACTGATATTAAATCTACAACGTTGAAGTGATAGTGCTCAAATAACCTCTCAAAACTTTTAAATTTGAAACCTTAACTAACTAGCTAACCCTAACTAGGATGACGTCATACTTGGTTATTCCATCTTGACGCATCACTTTTGATGATAAGCAATTAGATGATGGTTGAAATCATTTATTGAGTAAAAGATTGGTTAGATACATCGTTGGCCACATCATCTCAATAGTTATTGATGAATTGATACTTTTCCATTTCTATATTGATAAAACGTTGATCTCATTAATATCTGTTGTTTTACATTACTTACATATTGATGTTAGATAGTTGCATGAAGTACTAACCCACTGAATTATAGCCTGCATATATATTGTTTTGTTATTGTCTTGTTCCGAGCAGGTGTTCGCATTTGGGCATACACTTCATTTATTGGTTGATTAGCCGGACTATCTGATCTTGGTGGTAATCTGTGAGGAGGGACTTTAACCTTAACCTTTATATATTTGCCTCCTCAAAACCCTAGGTTACCGGGGACATGTCCTCTGGGCTAACCTCCCTAAATAGAAATAACCTCCCCATTGTGGTGACATTGGGTGGGGTAGGTTCTTGTTGCGCCAGTTTGGCCTCTATCCTCTAACCTTTTGACCTAGCTACAAACTGTGCGATAACAAGGATTATCGCTCTGTGTTTTTGGTGGAGGTTTTTTCTCTATGTATCCTTGCTAGTTGCTTCCTCACAATTATGAGGGTAACCCTGTCTAGTCGTATTTGAACTGCCATTTGGTTGTTGTGTATGTTTCCCAGAATGTCATTTGGTTGCTATTTATTTTCCAGAGTCATGGTCGTGGGATTATTCACATGGTCTTGGAATCAAATATATCTCGAAAGTCAGTCTTAGGGTGGCCATTATGTCAATATATATGCTATATGGTTGTTGGGTGATATAAGTTATGCCCCGGGTTATGCATCCTCACTGGCATTGTTGTCAAATGATTCAGCTCTTAAGAAATTGAAAGAGGTTATACCTCTGTGTGTTCTGGGTAACTATCATTGGCCAGTGGAAATTCGCTTCTCCTCTGCAAATGCAAGATGCACTATGTGCATCATTTTTCTACCCTAATTGTCGTTGTTTCCTTTATGACTAATTGTTGCGCCATTGCCCAAACTGAGATTTATAAGGAACCTTGTGGTTTCTACTATGCTTGTATCGAAGGGTCTTTGCCTATGGTGGATATTCCTCTGAAGAACCCCAGTTCTCTGTGCGATTTATGACTGAGTGCACTCTTGATTGCTTCTTTGTATTCATTGTGACTGAGCCCGATTTTAATAATCTTGATTTGTTCTTTCTTCTGTCGGGCATCTTTCTAGTTGTCAAATATTGGTTGTAAAGTGGAGTGGTTATGACAGTTGCATCGAGTACCTATCTCGTCTTTATTTGATTAAATTGGTTGAAGAGTTGTTACCGAGAATAAGTAATAATTGAAGTCAAAAGGCTGCCTCTTTTCATTATATTTTGAATCATTGTGTTATACAGTAGGGTGTTGATTGCAAATTGAAGAATCATGTGTGTTTCACTATGCCCGATCGGGATCATAGCAACTTATGAGATTGATAACTGTGTTTATTTTGTTATGTTTATTGTGTATCAATTATGGAAGAATCGTGCATGTTGTAAATAATTGCATCGACAATGATGAAGCTCGGGTTTTATATTCATTATGTTTTAATTGCAATAACTTATTGGTTCATATGATGAAGAGTGTATGAAATCGGGCATGTTTTAGAAGTCTGTTCAATTTGGAAAGGGATGCATATGTTTTATTTGGCTGATTGTGAATTGATGGACAATATATGATATTTTTATAGTGATGTATTATGGATAGAGGTGGAGCAATGATTGTTGTGTGTTTTATTTCAATTCTTAAAAGGAAAGGAAAGAAATTAGATACCAAGCATTCTCTTAACATGACTATTGAAAGTCATTTTGATTTTGAGTATGATTGCAG
Organism: Picea glauca; assembly: GCA_000966675.3. Lineage (NCBI taxonomy): Eukaryota > Viridiplantae > Streptophyta > Pinopsida > Pinales > Pinaceae > Picea > Picea glauca. The sequence goes on along the minus strand of JZKD02S1612268.1, from coordinate 719,542 downwards.
ACTGTGCTAATTGAGAAATTTTGAAGATTTTTAATGTGGAATAGTGAACAGTTTTGATACAGAGTGATTATTGAATTGGTGTTGGTATGTTTTGTATTGAGTACAGAGTTATGTTTATTGATTACTTTATTTGTTTTATGAATATTATTTTTTATTTCCCTACCATTCTCTCACTTTTCCACACATTACAAGCCCCCTCACCTTCCCAGATTCACTATTCACTCCCTGTTCTTAAAATTAAATTATAGCTAAATGAAAACTTTGTATTATGGCAGTTGAAGGATGACACAGGGATGATTTACAGTGATATGTTTTGTTATTACAATATAGTTGATTGTTTGATGATTTTTGGAGCAGCAATCATGATTGATCCCCTCCTCATTTTACCACTTTTCACTCAATACAATCCCTCATATATCCCAGAACCCTTATTCACCCCCTGCTCATTGACAAGTATTAAATGATATTATGAATTGGATTGCATGAGTATGATGTGTTGTTGAGCCAAACTTTGCTTCATATTAAAGAGATGTCATGTATAGTTTGTTGAAGAAACTAGTTGCTAATAAGTAATGCATACATGAATGATCTTTTTCAGCAGAGGTAGCCATGGCCAAGGTAACAGAGGAAGATAAAATTGGAACATGGGCCCTATAAGGCCAAGGTTTTCTATACATTTCGATGTTGACTCACAAGAGTTGAACCAGCTATTTCAAGCTAGATTTTATAACTAGATTAGACAAGGATTGATCCAACCTAGGCTAGAAAGGCCTCCTTTCCAAGCCCCGCACGTCCTTGTTATCCCAGTTCCCCCTCATATCTCATTACAACCTGAAGTCCCTGAAAACGATGGATGGCAAGAGATTGTCCACCTGACAGTCTACCAACATCGTGGCTAGCCCAATTTGTCTCTACTTGCTCCTCCTCCACCTGTTAACCAAATTTACCAAGCTGCCCCTGCACTTCAACTACTTCGACTAATTTTGATTCGTTAAAGGAAAAAAGAGAAGGAGAAACAAGGGGAGAATAGAAGGAGAAAGCATACTAAGGTCTGTTCTTCAGTTTTATTGAGATAATTCAGTTTTCATTCATTATTTAATTCATTGAAAGCCTAATTCTCTTTTTTGATAGCAGGATCCCATTTTAGACAACAAGATTCAAGGATGAATTACATCATTCAAACACGTGTTTTTCAGAGGTGTTGATCTATCTTTGATAGTCTGTGTAGACTTGTCTATTTGTTAATTAAATTTCATGACTGATAAAGGCTATTGTGTGTGTAGTGAAAGGAACGAACTAGATTTAACAATATCCAAGTAGGAGCAATTTACTCACATTATTGGCATTGGAAAGACAAGTTTGAATGCTTAAACACCATATACTTTGTCTAGGTTCCATAAAGTTTTTGAGGGAGTGGCTTTGGGTGTAGTTCCAATGCCAATAATGTGAGTAATGCTTAAACACCATTTAAATTTTCTAGGTTCCATTAAGTTTTTGGAGTGGATTTTGGTGTAGGTTCATGGTATTCATCATCAATATCAAATGGATATTGTTGGCTTGCCATGAATTTTTTGTAGGAGTGTCTTTGGGTGTAGGGTCATGGTATTCATCATAAATATTAAGACAAATATTGTTGGTTTGCATGGAAAAAGTATTTGGAGTGTCTTTGTGTGTAGGTTCATGACATTAATCATCCTTAGGATTTTTATTTTGTGGATATTTCATAAACATACACTTTAAAACACTTTAAAAGTTTTTCCTCATTTACTCAACGTTATTTGAATCTATTTCATAGAACTTTCGACTAGAATTTTTTACCTTATTGTTGATCTTGAAATATAAATTAAAACAACAATATACATCACTTATGAAATGTGGGTGACTCGTATCTTAACTAATATTGGACCATAGAGTACATGAAAAGCAACATGGCAAGCTATGTGGGTCATTAGTGGAAGGAAGTGTATGTTGTCATTGGATTCATGTGCAATTGCAAACTTAGGACAACTAGTCAAGCAACAAGAGAAACCATAATAAACTTAATTCCCTACCAAGCATACTCACATTGATTCAATGTATGTTGGACTATGTTGGACCATTTTTGCATGGTCCACAATGAGACCTTTGTGATTTCCTAGGAGGAAACGAAGGCATACATTAGTTTTATCTCCAAGCTACGAGCCTTCAAAATTTTGTTTATAATGAACATGGGCACCTTTATATGGTTTACCAAAGATTGTAGTTGTGCCAACAAGGAATGTGTGTGACTATCGACCAATATATCTCTTGGGCCATGCCATCGTCAAATTTGTGTCATTGATCCAAGGAAACATAATCAGTTGTGGGTTTTGTTGTTTGAGATGACACTTAAAGATTCATCCTTCTCAATGATGACATTGGCAAGATCAATGTACAACTAGAATATATGGTCCAACTACTCAAATTTCAAACACATCCAAATATGATAGGCTAGGGAGGGAAAGGAGTTGGGGGATTGGATACATTCATGATACAAGTCAAATGTATAAAATTATTTAACAATATTACCACTACCAGAGCCTTTAAATGCTTCAATGGGTGCATGGTTAGCACATAACTATGTGACTTATTGGTTGGAAGAGCCAAGCTTGGTGAAAAGTCAATGATCTCTTTCCCAATTACATAGAGTTTTTGTTGAGTGTTATGGTAGCACCAATTGTTCTTTGTAATGACATACACGTATAATGGTTTCCAAGATATTCTATAAGTAAATGGTTTCAATACATTCGATCCCTTTTGTGGATCAACATAGGAAAAACTTGATTCAACATATATGGAGACTTGAGTGGCAAGATAGAAGCCAACTACTCATGCATGATGGAATGAATCCTTCCTAAAACTAGTTATGAGGGTGAATAACATCAATGATCTCATCTAAAAGTTGGCCTTCGGCATTTCACAATGTGCTTTACAACCTAAAATTTTTCATGGTAAGGCATTGTTTGTTGATCAATGCCTTTTTGATTGAATAGAAGTAGGATGAGAGGTCGATGTGAAGAAAGTTGGAATCACTCATATGGTTTTCAAGATGAGGTGGCATATGAGAGGAGTGGTGAGGGAATTATGAAGGTGTTTATTGGTTGTTGCTATTTTTGTGGGCATAGGAAGAAATGTATCCTTAAGTTGTGCCCTAAAAGTTGAAAAATCCATGATCAATGGAATGAGAACCAAAGGAGGTGAAACAAGTGTGGAAGCAAGGGTGGCATGGATTGAGTGGAGCACATGAACGAGAATGAAGGTGTGTATGTATATCAACCAATACATCTCTTGGGCCATGCCATCTACAATTTGTGCCACTAATCAAAAATATTGAGGAAACATTATTATTTGTGGGAATTGGTATCTCAGATGGCACTTCTAGCTTCATCCTTCTCAATGATGATAGTAGCAGGATCAATGTAGAGTTAAAATAATATGGTTCAACTAATCAACTTTACATATATCCAAACACTAATGGGTTGGGGAGGGAAAGGAGTTTGGTACTTGGAGGCAATCCTTTACAAGTCAGATGTAAAGTGCCAAATTCTTTAACAAGAGTGCCACTTCTCAAGCTTGAAGGATTTAATGGAATCAATGCCCTTGCATCAGGCGGTCTCATGGTTAAAACATAACTATGCAACCCATTGGTTGGAAGAGCCAAGCCTAGTGCACAAGTCAATGATCTCTTGTTCAATCACATGGAATTGTTGTTGAGTTCCATGGTAGCACCAATTCAAGTTATCATGCTTTGTAATGGCATCCTTGAAAATATTTAAATGATGAGGATCTAGAAAAACTTTAAAGGGTATAATGGTTTCCAATATCTTCTCTAAGTAAATTGTTTCAACACTGTCAATACCTTATGTGGATCAACAAAGACAAAACTTGAACATATTTGGAGACTTGAGCAGCAAGATAGAAGCTATCTACTCACACATGATGGAAGGCAACCTTCTTGACACTAGCTATGAGGCTGGCTACACATCGATGGCATTGTCTAAAAGTTGGTCTTTATCATCCATAGTGTTCTTTACAACTTAAATGTCCCCCCTAGCAAGGCATTATTTGTTGATTGTTTCTTTATTTATTGACTATATGTGATATGGGAGGTCAATTTGAATAAGGTTGGCATTACTCATATGTTTGTTAGGATAAGGTGGCCTATAAGAGGAGTGGTCAAGGAACTACAAAGGCATTGGTTGGTTATTTCTATTGTTATGGGCATAGGTAGAAATTTGTCCTTAAGTTGTTCCCTAAAGTTGAAAAAATTGTGATCAATGGAATGTGAACCAAAGGAGGTGAAATAAGTGTGGAATCAAGGGTGCATGGATTAAGAGGAGCACATGAAGAAAAAATAAAGGTGGAGTCTAGGATGTCATCCAAGATGTTGATGAAATTTAGGTCGAACAAAAATGGAGAATCTTCTCTTTGATCCATGCCCATCAACATCAAAACAATGATCATTGCATGAGATATTGTGAAGTGAACACCTAGTCAGGTGTTGATGAATAGGGATGAGGTCGAATAAGGCACTAGGATAATGTCAATCTTTCAAGGCACAAATGATGAGTATGTTGATGCAGACATTGTGTGTGCATTTCAAGGAACAAACTAGATTCAACAATATCCAAGTAGGAGCACTTTACTCACATTATTGGCATTGGAAATACAAGTTTGGATGCTTAAACACCATCTACTTTGTCTAGGTTCCATAATTGTTTTGAGGGAGTGGCTTTGGGTGTAGTTCCAATGCCAATAATGTGAGTAATGCTTGAGCACCATCTAATTTGTCTAGGTTCCGTAAATTTTTTGAAGGAGTGGATTTGGGTGTAGGTTCATGGTACTCATCATCAATATCAAATGGATATTGTTGGTTTGCTGTGAAGTTTTTGTAGGAGTGTCTTTGGGTGTAGGGTCATGGTATTCATCATCAATATTAAGACATATATTGTTGGTTTGCATGCAAAAAGTATTTGGAGTGCCTTTGTGTGTAGGTTCATGACATTAATCATCCTTAGGATTTGTATTTTGTGGAGATTTCGTAAACATACACTTTAGAAGTTTTTCCTTTATTTGAATCTATTTCATAGAACTTTCGACTAGAATTTTTGACCTTATTGTTGATTTTGAAATATAAATTACAACAACAATATACTTCACTTATGTCCAACCAAATCAACAGGAAAGCTCAAAAGTTAGAGACCAAAAATATGTACTTGAAGAAGAGAAGATTAATGGCTCTTAGGGCACAATCTCCTTCATCAACTAGACATGAAAATTACATTAGTTACAATAATTGTATTACAATAGTAAATTTGATTTCTAGTTTCTTCTTAGGATGTGTTGTCTCTATTTGGAGTCAAAGATCCATTGAGGTTTCCAATAAAGGTCCCATGTAGTCTAGTCGGCATTTTCATTCCCTTTGAGTGGAAATTCACATGAAAAGCATGTGCCAAGACTAGATGTAGGGAGGTAATTTGCAAGCTTAGTGTTTTACCATTCATTTGTTATAGAATCTATACTAGTGATCTGAAACTCCTTAACACACATAGCATATAAAGATTTATAGCATGCAACAGATCTAAGCTAATCGAGTTGATGCAACTGGAGGAATTCAAATTTTTAGTAGAATTCTACCAAACTATTGAAAAATATAGATAGAATACATGGCACAATTGTAACCTCGAGACTAAATCATTTGTGAAGGGAGATCTAGTTTTTCTCTATGATAATAAGTACCTAAAGTATCTAATGAAGCTATATATGCATGATTGGTTCCCTTTTTAGTTGTGGACATCAAATATTTTGGTGTAGCCTTCTTGGCTCAGCTAGATAGTGTGCTTTGGCTATGATGGTTCAATGACACTCACTTGAATCCCTATACCCTAACCCCTTAACTCAAAAATTCATTCACCACTCCTATTCAAAGGAGTCCAATTAGGTTAGGTATGGTTAATTATGGATTTGGCCATTTCAATTTCAGACACATTTCGTCGTTTTATCCATTTTAGCAATGTTAGCCCAATCTTGAGTTGGATTTTACCCACATTTTTGTCTCTTTGGAAATTTTGTCGAGTTATGACCACATCTTTCTAGTTGAAGAAGTGTCAATCCAATTCTTCGAGTTGAGGCCACATCCTTGTGGTCAAGGGGGAAGAGTTAACCATTTCCAACTACATCACTCCACCATTCTTGATAAGGGTCCAGTTTCCTTTCATTTATGACCATTGGTGTTGGGTTTTGAAGTTCTAAGAGTGTTTATGGCTAGTAATATCAATTCAGTCAAGTTAGACGAATGGGTTGCATCGTGTTCGAGTTGGAGTCATGGGATGAGGGCGATGATCGAACAACACTAGGTGGACTATAGGAATTGATGGTATGTCATTAACTCATAAATTTAATTGTCGATTATGTTGGGGACAAAAATATCCATGTCTAAGTCATGTGTTTATCATTAAATGTATCACCTATGGATGGTTATGACCCCTCATATGAATATTTCACCTGGTGAGATGATCCCTACCATGGAGTATGATTGGTTATGGATCTTCATCATTATTTTCTACAAGCTATCACTCTCTTACTCATATAGATGTGTAGTTTTATGCGATTTGCATGACATCTTTTGGCGTCACTCTTGCTAGCAATATTTCACATGTTCCATTATTCACTATGACCAGTGATGAGATAAAGGGCCAAGTTGTCCTTTCTATCCTCGAAGAGGTCATTGGTTGGCTATACTATTTGCCACATCATTCATGATCCCAGTACTACTAGAAGTCTAAAATCTCAATATGATCGCACAATTGGCATCTACCAACATGCTTTAAAAATGATCGTTGGTGCCTTCGAAGCCACCCTCAATCGCTCATGTTAGCTTAAATTTGGGTTTTCCTATGGTTTTTAGTCATTATGTAACTAAATCTTATTCTATCATGTGGGTAACATGCTCAACACATAGTCTAGGAACCAAAAATTTGGCAAGGATCACTGCCTCCCACCCATAAACCAACTGGAAAGGTGTCTTCTTATTTAATCTCGTTGTGATAGTTCTGTAACCCTAAAGTACTATTGGAGTCCTTTCATCCCAATCATCCTAGTTCTTCGAACAAACCTTTATGAACCCATGTTCCAAGATTTTATTAAAGGCTTCCACTATAACATTAGCTTTTGGATGATATAGATTGCTCTTGTGGTGTTGGATCATGAAGTATCCGGTGAGAATTATAATAGTGGTACTAAGAAAGTGGTGACCTTCATCACTTTTAAAACTCTCATGGAAGCCAAACTGAGTAATGATGTGCTCAAAAATAAAACATGGTATTATATTTGTGGAACAATATTAGTAGGTGTTAGTTGTGTCCATTTGGTGAGACAATTAGTTGTGGTGATGATATAATGAGCTTTGGAATGTTAGGCTAGTGGGCTGATGGGGTCGATGAAATAAAAAACCCACTTCTCAAAAGGTTGAAGTTCCCTAATGAGATATAGGGGAAGCTTACCCCTCCAAGATGACTTTCCAATCCATTGATAGACATTACAACTTTTCACATACTTCGTTGCATATTTAAATGCAGTAGAGCATCAAAGGCTAGCCT
>JZKD02S1612268.1:651798-673046 GCA_000966675.3 Picea glauca | reverse complement strand
GTTTGAAATTAGCGCTTACTCATTGCATGCCTAGAAATAAGATCTTATATATAATTGGTAATTGCTAATTGAAAAGGGGCGCGTGCACAGGAAACAACGACTAGGAACTAAATATTTCTTCAACCTTCCAAACCGACGATCCGCCATATAAATTCGAAGAAATGGCTAAGTATGGAAAGCGGACAGACGGGCTTCAAAATGGGGTGACAATAGTTCCACAAAAGACATGACTCGACGGTTAAATTGTATTTCTTGGAAGGTTTCAGTGCAAAATGTATACCAGTGAAGAGGGCATGATAGGTGGAGCGTAATACGGAAGAGGGTATGATCTGATTCCAGTTGTAAATTTATATATCGCGGAAGTGACGGTACTATTCACAGGCCATGGAACAACAGAAGTCCAATCTAAAGCCTGCCTACCAGGAATTTGCGGTCTGAGAAGTGTTTGGGTATGGAATGGGGAAGCAATCAGTCGGTGTTGCGATAAAAGAGGATGAGTGCAAATGTGAACCCGCAAGTCCGCCCATGCGCGTAGCTATACATTTTCGAAAAACGAGTAAGTGACGAGAAAGATAAAGTTCAGGGAAAAGAGAAACGGATATTTGGCCAAGTATAGAAGACGGAAAACAAGGACCAATATATTCACATATGTAACAAATATCCTATTTTCCTGCCAAGATATATACTTGGAAAGAAGTGCGAAGTTGGCGGGCACAGAAAACAGCGACCAGGAATACGATCCGCGAGAGCTCTTTGGAAAGTGGCACCTGCATTAGATAAAATAAAAGGCATGTGTTCATAAGAAAATGTGCCCCGACGTGTAATGAAAGTGGTTTTGTATTTATCTGTCATTTTTACCTTGATCTGATTATAACCAGAAAAACTGTCAAGTAAGGACATCATATGTGACCCTGCAACTTGTTGCAAAATCATTTCCATATTAGAGAGAGGAAAATGGTCTTGTATGCTCGCTCTATTCAATGCACGGAAATCAACGCACAATCAGATCTGACCAGTTGTTTTCTGAACAGGAACCAAATTGTAAACCCACTCGGAGTACTTAACAGGGAAAATTATCCCAGCCTTCAAGAGTTTTTCCAACTCCTTCTGAATAATTTCTTCAAGTGCGAGGTTAATGGGTCTTTGTTTTTGCCTAACCAGTTTTATGCCTTCCTTGATAGTAATGGCATGTTGTATAAGAGCAGGATCAAAACCACGAAGACCCTCATAAGACCAAGCAAAAATATCTTGAAATTCATGAAGTAACTAATTGCAGAAGTTTCCTCAGACACACACTTTTATTAAATAGGAAAAGAAATTACATATGAGAATTTGCAAGATTTTATACCCGAACACCTCAACACTCTTGCAATGCGCTATATATAAGCTAAATATCTTAACTAAATCTAGTTATGGATCACTTATTAAATAAACAAGTGTCCATTTACAATAAATGCTATCTTAACAAATTTCTAACTATACTCCTAATTTAGAGCCTAAGATATGACACCTTTCTAGAGTCATATCTTTCACAACAATACTCTATTTCTAAATGTCTCCATTTATTAATCAAATATTCTAGATTATTAATTTATTATTCTAAATTAATAATTATTTCATCAAAGTATTTTAAATTATGATATTTGTATTTTGGATCATCTAACATTCCCCCCTATGATCCAAAGATACATTACAACAGATACCAAGTTCATCCCTAAACTTAGTAAATTTTATTTTGCCAAGAGGTTTCGTGAAAATGTCGGAGATCTGATCTTCTGAAGGACAATAAATTGGCTTGATAACATCCTTTGCAATGAGTGATCTAATATGATGATACTTGGTGTCCACATCCTTTGTCTTTGAATGAAAAACGGGATTCTTGGCAATCTTAATGGTTGACTGGTTGTCGATGAATAATGATGTAGTTTATGTTTGAGAAATGCCTAAGTCCTGCAAAACTCTGCGTAACCAAACAATTTCACATGTTGCTTCCCATGCTAAGATGTATTATGCTTATGTTGTAGAAGTGGAAATTGTAGCTTGTTTCTTACAACTCCAAGACACTATTGTTGAACCCATGTTCATTAAATAACCTGATGTTGATGCTCGATCATCAATACTTCTGGCAAAGTCATCATCTGAAAATCCACCAAGTACAAAAATTTTAGTATTTTTGTAAAGAAGACCAAAATCTTTTGTTCCTTGGATATATCGAAGAACTCTTTTGGTTGCATTCCAGTGGTTGTCTCGTGGTTGTTGCATAAAGCGTGAAACAATACTGATTGCATAAGATAGATCGAATCAAGTGTTTGTCAAATAAATCAAGTTGCCAATCAACTGTCTATAAATAGTGTTGTCTACCATTTCCCCCCCTTCAAATTTTGAAAGTTTCAAGTGTTGTTCCATAGGGGTAAGAGATGGTTTGCAATCCTGCATTCCAAATCGCTGAAGAATTTTTGTTGCATACTTACTCTGAGATATGAAAATATGATGTGGACGTTGAAATACTTCAATTCCAAGATAGTAGTGAAGTAGTCCCAAATCTGTCATCTTAAAACCTGCATGTAACTCATTTTTCACCTATGCAATGTGATCATCATTGTTTCCCGTAATGATCAAATCATCTACATACATAACAAGAATCACCATATACGGACCCTGTTGATAAATATACAAAGTATCATCAGATTCACTTCATTGAAAACCAACTTTCCGAAGATATTCATCCATTTTGGTATACCAAGCTCGGGGAGATTGCTTTAACCCATGTAAAGCCTTGATTAATTTGCAGACTTTATGTTCTTGCCCTTCAATTTCAAAACCTGGTGGTTGTTGCATATATACATCTTCTTGTAAGTCTTCGTTGAGAAAAGCACTTTTTACATCCATTTGATGAACTTTCCAACCTTTCTGAGTGACCAATGCAAGTGTTAATCAGATGGTATTCCATTTAGCTGTAGGAGTAAAAGTTTCATCATAATCAATGTCTTCCTACTGCGCAAAAACTTTAGCCACAAATCGTGCTTTATACTTGTCAATTTCTCCATGTTGGTTGTATTTAATTTTGTAAACCCATTTGCATCTGATGGGTTTAACACTTGTAGGACAATCAACAAGTTTCCAAGTGTTGTTATCAATTATTGCTTGATACTCTTCAACCATAGCATGTTTCCATTCTTTATGTTTTACTGCTTCTTTGTATGTGGAAGGTTCAGTAAAATCATTTGCTACCAAAGAAAATTTTCCTTCACTATTGTGTGATCCCCTTATTCCCGTTTTATTCTTCTCATCAAGCCTTACATCTTTCAAAAGTTGAACTGCCCATTTTGGTAGTTGATGTTCACTTGTTTGGGGATACGAATTTTCATTATTGTAAATTAGATTAATGTAAACTGATGTTCGTCGATCAGTGGAAGATTTTGGAGGTGCAGAATCATTGTCAAATGAACTATCGTTGTTAGGAGAGTCTGATGAACTGTTGGAAGACCCAGATGATGTTGTCGAAGTAAATGGACTGGATGTATCATCTTCAGATGAAGGAAAATCAAGTTCATACCAATTATGTGAATTTGGTTGACTTTGCATTTTTCCTTTTCTTTGATTGCCTTTAGTTTCTAACTTTTGAAGAAGACTTTTTATTTCTTCAGCACTCTTACTTTCGGTTTCATAAAAAATTACATCCCTGCTTACAATAAATTTTCCATTGGACAAAAGTCGGTACCCTTTCTTCTCATCAGAATAGCCAATCATTGTGCATTTCAAGCTTATTAAGTCAAGCTTAGTTTATTTAATAAGTGATCCATAACTAGATTTAGTTAGGACATTTAGCTTATATATAGTGCATTGCAAGAGTGTTAAGGTGTTCGGGTGTAAACTCTTGCAAATTCTCATATGTAATTTATTTTCCTATTTAATAAAAGTGTGTGTCTGAGGACACTGTTGCCATTAGTTACTTCGTGAATTTCAAGATGTCTTTGCTTGGTCTTATGAGGATCTTCGTGGTTTTGATCCTTCTCTTATACAACATGCCATTCCTATCAAGGAAGGCATAAAACTGGTTAGGCAAAACCAAAGACCCATTAACCCCTCACTTGAAGAAACTATTCGGAAGGAGTTGGAAAAACTCTTGAGGGTTGGGATAATTTTCCCTGTTAAGTACTTTGTGTGGGTTTACAATTTGGTTCCCGTTCAGAAAACAACTAGTCAGATCCGATTGTGTGTTGATTTATGTGCATTGAATAGAGCGAGCATACAAGACCATTTTCCTCTCCCTCATATGGAAATGATTTTGCAGCAAGTTGCAGGGTCACATATGATGTCCTTACTTGACGGTTTTTTTGTTTATAATCAAATCAAGGTTATTATCAACAGTCTTGCAATCAATATGTTGAACATAATAACCCTTTGATCCACATCCATTCTTATTCTAATGCTAAATCTCTTTTCCTTTTAAAACCAATAGAAGATGCATAGTGATCTCGGTCATTTATAACCAATTCTTGTTCTTTAAAATCAAATAAGAATATGCACAGTATTAACCATGATTTGTCCATTATTTACAAATTGTTTTTCATAATCAATTGGGCGTTAAAACTCATAATTGGGTCCCAATACTTTCACACACAGGTGTCTCTTTTAAAAATATAATCAACATACGGATTGATTCGAACAACATTCAACAATTAGCATACAACTCAGAGCCCAAACTTCTCATAATTTTGCATGTACAGACTTCTTTTTAAAACTGCCCAATCAAGAAATAGAACCAACTCATTCCCATTCAAAGCAACACACACAGTGCTATTTTACCCTCGACTAGATTGATACGATATCAAGATCGTAATTAGGGTTTAAACACAGCGAACAGAGAGTAATAACAGTCAATCAAAGGAATAAGTCCTCCGAAAACGCAGACATCTCGTGCCTTCAAAAATTTACCACATAGAAGTAACATGTAACAATCCTCTTGACAGTGAGGGTTATCAAGTGACAGTCAGCCACGTTCAACAGAGAATGAGAGGAAGCAAACTCTTAAAAGAACCGTAAAAAGAATGCCCAAGCACAACCTGTGGCCAACCAAAAGCATATACAAAGCTTCCATTAAAGTTTTGGGTGATGATAAATAGACTGTGCAATGCTTTCCATGCAACAGCGATAATGAGGACAATGCCATGATAACTAACAGCTTGGGACTTGGCCAAAACAAGGCAAGAACTTTAAACAGTTCATATTGCAACCCAAAGGATTTAAAAACTAAACACATAGACGAAAATGGAGTGATAAAACTTAACACAAAGGTTGGTTGTAATACTTATGTGCAAAGCTCAGAGCTTGCCAAATCAAAAACCATAAATTTCCACAGAGAACCAGACCCAAAAACTCAAGCCGACCGAGCATGCCTCTCTTGCTATTTATCCAATAAACCCACGCACAGATTACACATAGAAAAATATATCCATTCCTCTTCTCCAAAAATCCAACCGTCAGAATATTCACAAGAAGAAACCATAAGCACAGCACCAATACACAGTCCAAAAAGCTTAAGAAAAACACAGACCTCAAGCAATTCTGAGCCAAAAATCGATTCATAATGCAGAGTAACCATCATTGATGGAAAAATAAGCAACCATACCTGGAAAATCTTGCTCGAGGGAGAGAGTTAGACTCTATCCTCCTTCACAACCAAAAATCGCGGAGCATCAACAACCACCAGAGCTAAAAAACAAAATGTAAGTAGGGCTAAGGTCACGGGCCTCGAGGGTTGTTTGAGTGACGTGCAGTAAATGCATGTCGCTTCCTTCCCCTGCCTCATTCAATTCAATGTACAAGCCATCCAACCCACCATAACTCTAAGCATTTAATCAACCACATATTTCATTTCCATATCACAAATTGCATAGTGCACCACCCTAAGTATTGTTAAACTCTTTTAAAAATAACCATGTGCTATAACGTTACCCCATATGCTTCACACATAACATTTAACAAAGCGCATAAGTCTAGCAGCAAGGGTTTATACACCCTTCTTTTGTCACAATTACATATAACATTAGGGCTTGTACATAGTCCTTTTATTTGAAAAAGCTCCCATATCATCCCTTATCAAGATCATAAGTAAAACAATTAATCCATGCTTAATTGCAATGTCAAAACAAAACTTATAATGATCCTCTTATCCATAGGGAAGCCCTAATATAATTTGTGAATGGATATCAAAACTATCCAGTGCCATGCAATAATCAACCACCAGCTTATGTCACCAAAACATTTTAAACCATAATTTGAAACATCGAACTGTAGAAGATTGTGTTGTTATCATCACAATAGCAACAAAATATAAGTGCAACATTTCCACCATAGCGCCACAATCTTACAAGGGGGTCCCACCTACTAGTTTATTATTAATATAAATAAATAATAGAGCTTGGCAACCATTTGCGAGCAGTATTCATCATTGTGATTTTAAGCGTCAACATTGACATTTAGAACGGGTTTTGAAGTAGTTGAGGAAAAGAGAAAATTTTACACCCCGTCCCTTGAAAGAGTACTTAGGGGGTTGGGTGTGTTACATCAAATTAGAAATTCTAAATCTAAGGGAGAGTTGCACCCTATGGATCTAGTGGTCAAGAGGAGAAGGGTAAGGAAGCAATGGTAAGCCTTGGATATGGTGGATGAGCATAGGTAAAAACAAATTGATGAAGAGGAGTTAAGATTTGAAAGTTTGAAAATTCAATTCATTGACATTTCCAAGAGTATGCCCTTACTAGTGGTCGCTCTTGAGAGTGTAGAAATTGTTTGTATTGGAGATTTAATGCAAAACATAAAATTTCACCTCTTTGACTACAGGTTTCTCAGATATTAACCTCGTGAATTTCAGTATTAGGGTTGTTATAAAAGATAGTATAAAATAGTAGCATAAAAGACAATATTTCACTCTCTAACAACCAAATATTCTAGGAAATCCAAGGAGAAAAGATACCAAAATGTCTAGGTAAGTTTCATCCCTTCTAGAGCAACATTCTCATGCATAAACTAGATTTGAAAGTTCACTCTTACAGCAGATATTAAAACAAAAAAACAACCCTTAAATTGTCCAATGATGATGTCAAATCACTCAATAGAATTTCTCTTTTACTTATGTCAAGTCAAAAAGACATATGGTTGTAAAAAATAATACATGAAGAACATAGATGGTTGAAAATCAAATCTGGAAATTGCACAAGTTTTGGACAGGTGAAAATTTTATTAATATGTTCAATATAGAGTTCATGTACATACCACATCCTTCTCTCAAGGCTAGTACAAACCATTAGCTCTCCAAAACCCTAGCTAGGGAAAACCAAGAAAAACTCTAGCTCAACCAAGGAGCTCCAAAATGCATCAATCACTCAAACAAGTTCTCCAAGGCAAGACGTCCTCTTCTCTTCTTCTTCTTCACCAAATACACCTAGGATTTTATCACAAAACCCAAACCTTAAACCTCCAAGGAATAAAACCTAACTCGAGACTTAAAGATGCTTCAAACCATGAAACCCTAGCAACTCCAAGAGAGAGAGAAATCAACTACAAATGAAGAGATTAGAGAGAGAAGGACTAGTGTGCTCCTCTTCTATGTCACATCTCGACACAAGGGTGAATAAGAATGAACAACACAAGTGAATATGAATGAGGAATATATCCTTCCTTTATATATATGAGAGGTAAGGAAAGACACCAATAGAATGTGGGCCCGAACCCTTATAATCAATCTACAATAAGCTTATGTAGGCATACACAAGTGAAGCGCTCCACTCCAACAAGAACATGTGACATGCTCCAAGGTGATGTCGTACACAATACAATCCCTAAGATGGTGTACCTACTCAAGGTGTGTCCACACCTCTCCACCCCAAGCCCACATGAACTCCATCGCTCCCCCTAAGACATGTACTCCACTAGGTTACTTGCCCATGAAAGAACATTATTGCAACCTAGGAATCCCCAAGCCAACTCCAAGCCTCCATCCAAGAATTCAAGCTACCTTGTGCCATATAGAGCCTAATTCCTTCCTCCAAGATGCACAATACTCCTCTTAATTAGGACATTCGCCAAGCAAGTGGATCTCTCCATGTGTACACAATGAAGAGTGTCCACTAAGCAAGTAAGAAAACTCTAGCACCCTAGGGAAGAATGTCAGGCAAGCACCCACTTGAGGTCAAGCAATCACTGAGTAATCTATCTCCAATGTGAAAATCCATTGTGGACCATATCCCATGCATCAATCCTTCTCGAACCATCTCTCATGCACCAATCCATTTCAAACCATTTGCGAGATGAACATACACCATGTACACCAAAACTCAAAAAGCACCCCTAATCATGGTGTAAAAACTTTCAAGCCCTTTCTAAAGCCTCCTAACTCTCATGAGAAGCCAAAATATTGGGAGGAGCTACAAAAAGAAAAAGAACCAAGGCCCGAAAAGAGGAACTTTTGTTAACAGTTCTCTCAACGCCTATTCAAAGTAGGAACCAAAGGTCGATATCAAGTCCTAAGAAGGTGAGGTATACATAGTTAAGTTAAATTATTGGTTGCATCAAACAGAAACATATTTCAGTGGATGTAATATACATGAGTTGAAGAAAGTAACTTTTACCAAACTCAAACTAGAAGTTCATGCACAAACTTGGTGGGAAAGCTACACCAAGAGCTTATGTTGAGGGGGACCCTAACCAAGTGGAAGGTATTTAAGGATCTCCTTACATCCCAATTTAATCCTATCGAGTATGAGGAAGACTAGAGGATTCAAAGGCACTACTACCAACAGAGGAAAAGGAAAATTGTACAAGAGTAAATTGTAAAATTTTGAAATAAATCCATTTAATCGGGAATATCTCCAAAGAACCAAGACATGGTCACTAAATACCTAGGTGTCCTTCACGGTGATATTAGGTGGAAAATTAGGGTAATAGATGAGGCCTATGTACAATCCTAGTACTTTGACTCTAAGAAGAAAAAGGATAATCCAGTTGGTTTTAAGAAGCCTAACTAGCATGGCACCTCCAAGAAGGGAAAAGGGGGAAATAAGATGGTTGCTCCCAATGCACATGTGTACAAGAACCCTAACAACCATTCTAACCATTTCAACATTGATGGTCACAACAAAGAAAAATGTTGGAAACTACATCCAAATCTCAATATCAAGAACCTCAATTAAGAAGAGTGCAAGAAGAACCTTCTAGGTGTGGAAGAGGGGAGGGAGATTGAAAGAAACTCATATGTTCAATTCTAGTTCGCATGTCAACCTCATTGTAGAGCCCTAGTAAGTCACCTTGGCTTAAAGGTGTATGATCATCCTCATCCATATCCCTTAGGATGGTGTGAACAAGTATGTAAAGTTAAAAGTTACCAAGCAATGTAGCATACATTTGTTATTAGTGCAAATTTTATTGACCAAGTACAAATCAGATTAGTGTATCTTGATGCCTATTATGTAGTGTTTATTATCCCCTATGTGTATATGAGGGTTACCATCTTCATGAAATCTTATCCAACCAATACCATTTGTTCAAGGATGGGAAATATTTTATCATGAATGCACATAAGGGGGAAGATCACTTTGGTGAGGTGCCCACCAAACTAAGAGATTGATCAACTCAAGTAAGAAGTATGTACTACTCTTCTTGAGACTAAACAAGAAAGTCATTGAATTGATGGGTGTCAAGGAAACCTTGGAAGAATGTACGCAAGAACAAAATCGTCAATTGGAAGACCTTTTAC
Organism: Picea glauca; assembly: GCA_000966675.3. Classification (NCBI taxonomy): domain Eukaryota; kingdom Viridiplantae; phylum Streptophyta; class Pinopsida; order Pinales; family Pinaceae; genus Picea; species Picea glauca. The sequence goes on along the minus strand of JZKD02S1612268.1, from coordinate 663,289 downwards.
ATTGCATACAACGAAGAGATCAAGGGCCCGAAAGGTATGCCACCCAAAGGCAAAGTGGAACATGAAATGCATTGACTACCAAACTCTCCTTTACCAAAGATACAATTGTACAAGTGATCCATATTGGAATCAAATAAGGTGAAGATGGAATTGTAAAGTTTGATGTAGAGAATGATAACATCGAGTACCTTTTCATGTGGAACACTTATTATTTTGCTACTCAAAAAAAATGGGACTTGGAGAATGTGCATTGAATACAACTCTTAACAATATCACCCTCGAGAATCAAGATCCTTTTACTGGATCAATGACTTGAACCAACTATAGCATGCAAAATACTTCACCTGATTGGATCTAAAAGTTGAATATCATCAAGTCTGAATCAAAAAAGGAGACACTCAGAACATTGCATCAAGACAAGGCAAGGTTGGCATGAATGGTTAGTAATGCCTTCCAGTTTGAGTAATGAACCAACTATGTTTAGACATCTCATGCATGATGTGTCGCATCTATTCAAAGGTTCATTTGTCATAGTATATCTAGATGACATTTTAATTTTTAGTTCTACTTGGGAGGAGCATATTGTCATTTGACGCGGGTGTTGGAGACATTGAAGAAACATTTGAATATTGATTAGAAAGGATCAACAAAAACTTTTCCATGTGGGTTGAAGGAAAACTACCAACGAATACCAAGTGGTACTCCAAGGATAAAGACGAGGAATTGTTTCCACATCTCATTCATAAGTTACACGTTTGGAGACCACGGACCTCCCAAAATGGATTTATAAAGTTATGATATGTTTTGTTGATGCTCTAGAATGGGAAAGATGAAGTTTGGGACATATAGGGGGCAATTCAAGTTAGATCGTGAAAGCTACATTAATGAACCAAAATCGAAAATCCTCTAGTTTGGAGCCTTGAAAGGCATTTTTGGGGGTCATGATAGAATTAGGACATCTTAGTGGTTTTAATCCCCTATAGTCATCATTGAGAGCTTCATTTAAAAAAAAAAAAAACGAGCATTCTAAACAGAGTTCTATGTGAAAATTATGCCACTTGCAAGGTAATCGTCAGTTATCCCCCACAAGTACATGTGGGAGCCATCTCAACTCATAATTCACCGATATGGAGTTAATCTATGCCACTTGCAAGGTAACGACCAATTCTCCACCACAAGTACATGTGGAATCCATATCAACTCCTCGTGATTCACCCTTATGGAGTTAGTGACATATAGAATTTCCTAGAGACTCATAAAATCATCAAGAGATTTTAAAATCGTAACCCGAATGGCCCAAAAAGGGTGCTTACACACTAGCCAAAACAAGGAAAAGGGGTTAAAATTCTATTGTAGCAATTTGGTGTTCCATCACAAAGAAATTGCCCAGAGGAGTTGAGAGATAAGCACAACAAATGAGAAAGAGCAATCAGTAGAGCGTTGTTGCAAACCATAGTGTCTCACAAATCCATAATGACCTTAGTGATATTTATCCTTTGCATTCTACTCTCTGTTATTTAAGAGGAAATGCACAATCCTTCATTTTGTTGGAGTTTTACACACACTGGCTTTCCACTGTATAACATTAAGTTTAATATATTTTTAATGAGTTGACCATTGGAAGATCCAAGGCAGTTTACATTGAAATATCAATAGTGGATTATTTAGGCATCCTAGTAGTGCTTTGATTGTTGGCAATCATGCCTGAGGATGCTGTGGATGTGGCCAATTCTATGTTTGAACCTATACGCAAGATGTTAAATTGTCTTCACATGTGACAACAATGAGCATGTATTCATCTTTTGTCCTAGTATCATCAGTTGTCATTTATGTCCATACCAACACTAATCTACTTATCATTAGCAAACATCTCTACTTTGAATTCCAATGAACAACTTGTCAATAGTTATATTGGTCAAGCTATACACTAATGAAATAATTGGTTCTATTATTAGAATACACTTAGGGATTTAGGATACCAAAATAAAATATTTGATGGGAGAAATCAAGAAGCTATTTGAAGATGGGGAATATGTGGTGTAAAATGCTTGATGCATTTGAAAACAAATACTAGTATTTTTTGTTGAGTTAAGCTCCCACATATTCAATGAGAAACTTTGAAGGGAAAAGGCATTGAAAGTGTCTACTTGCAATCTAACATGACCCTGTAAGAAAAATTAATGCATAACTTGGTTATTTCAATTTGTATATTCATGTTATCAAGAATGTATAACTACTTAATTTAGAACATTCACCTACTAAATTCACACAAGTCAAAATAAAAATCTACAACAAAAACTCATCAATATGCCAAAAAACACAATGAGGAGATGATGAAACAAGAATTGTAAACACGAATTTCAACTTCAAATATGGAAGTTGGAACAAAAAGCAAGAATTATATTGCATCTTGGCTAAATAAGGAAATGAGAAGATGCAAATTATTGAAGCTACATATATATTAAGAAAATCTTATGTGTATTTATCAAATCAATGGGCAAAGAACTTTACAGTCTACACCAATTGCACCACTGCATCGATGTCAATGTAGTGATCTAGCAACAACTAACCTATAAGATTCTTTTCCTTTGCCATAGTGGTGTCTTCCTTTCCAATACCTTGTCCAAAGTGTTGCATTTATTTTACTCTTCTAACCACATTACCCCAAGAAGAATCTCCATCAATGTCAAATCCCATTCTTGTTTCTTTTTCCTAGAGTCCTCAATGGGACCATCCACATTGCTGACTCTAGTTGTTATGATTCTAACCTCCACTTTATTCCATTTATCATGGATTGAGATGTACATTATTTCCAATTAAGGGGGGCATTCAAATTTCAAATAAATGGGCTAAAGGCTAGATGTTAGTAAGAACAAAAAGTATTTACCCTTATATAAATGATATTATAATGAAAACAACATTTATAGATTTGAGGTTATTGAGTGCAAGCCCGGGGGTGATGATTGATGCCATGAAGTTCACTTAGCTAGTTTCAATCCCACCTCTTCACCCTTCTGAGCATCACCCAATGCAAGAGTGCTAACTAGACTGCTGAAAATCATGAAAAATTTGGTCATTCTAACTAATGCTCATAAGACATGGGTCATGCTTAATCACTTACACTACGGAGATAATCCCAAAAATGATACCTAATACCTTAATGATTTTATGTATTGTGTAATGAAGTGTTAAGAACAGACTTGTGCCAACAATTTCAACCATGCAATCAATATATAGAAACATGCAGAAAACATTAAATCAACCATGCAATAGATATATAGAAACATGCAGAAAACATTAAATGTTCATCGTTCTCCCCAAGTATTGTGATCCCCTATAAATTCCATGTGATAATCCTCTATACATCTATATTATTATGATAAGAGGTTTACTTCATTTTAGTCGCTTCTATACATGGTTGTATTCATATACACAATTATATCTATAATTTTTACTACATTCTTAAATATTTACTCTCTAAATAATTCACATAAAGCAACATATATTAAAAATAAAGTTATATCATTTCTAAGTGAGACAAGTCTTCTTTACTCTTTGTATGACCTTTTGAATCCTCTGACTCGTTCTTAAGATTTATTGTATGTAAACATTAAACAATTTCTAATAGAAATAAAGTTATATCATTGTCAAGTGGAACAAATATAGATAACAAATACGAGAAAATAAATCACATTTGTTTCTACCGACAAACTCAAAAGTTCTCTCACAACAATGCCATAATTACAAGTTCAACAAGCACATAACAGTGCTTCAAGCTAACGTTGGTCATTTATATCACATTACAGTGATATCCAATATTCATTCCAACTAAAATGGATACCAAAAAACAGAGTAGGAAATATTACATAAAACATGGAGTAGAAAACATGTGTTCCAAAGTGATGCTTGGAAAGAGTATAAGCTAAACAAAAGGGTAATTAACGTAGGGAACTCTATAGAATCAGCCTTCAGAGTCGTCAAATAGGATTAAGTTTCAGTTTTCCCAGCCTAAAGCGATTATTCAAATCTTACACAATAGATTTTTCATAAACAAAAGCGACTGTTCAACTGGAGGAGAAGCTGATGGGTAAAACCAACCTTTGCATACCATGCAAGTCCATTGCTGGCACTAATCGAAATAGGAGAGAAATATATTAAGGAGCTATTCATAGTTTTATATTCAAAGGGATAATTTGGCAAGCAATTCAATTATTCAGATCTGGATATTATAAAATTACTTTCTTGTGTGTAGGTGCATGTGCTGTATATGAATGACCATCGCTAACATTTCCAAAAATAATAGTATCGCTTAAAAAGGCAGTGCCAAAAATATCAAACCTGGGTTTGCAATAGATGTTGATTAGACTTCCTTTTTTTTCATTTTTTAACTGTACTTGAAATAGAATGGCTGTGAGTTCATTGATTGTGGGACTTTGGTAAACTTCTCAAACAAAAAAATCGCCAAAATCTACACAGCAACTCCTTTATTTAAAGTAACCATAGTAGCTAGATATCAACCATCCTTGTAATTTTGGTATGTGTCTATTATCCATGCAGACAGACCAACCTGTAGAGAACAATTTACAATTATAAACTTTCATTTCATTTCATCCTTTTAACTTGGCAGGCATTTTAAATTCCTATGTTTGTTCTGGTAGCCCTCTAGTTAGTACCAACAGTTTCCTTCCAGTGAGCAGTTCAGTAGTATTTGAAATTGTTAGAAATAGGGAAAATAGAAAAACAATGTACTTTTAAAAATTTTCTATCAACTAGATCAGCATAGAAGATAAACAGATCTGAAACAAACAATAGGAAACCAAAGTCATAATAGCAAATAACCCCAATAGGAAACCCTTCAATAAACAGTGATAGCACAGCAAGGAAATAAATCACAAGAGAACCCTCAGATCTGGAATACAAGTGTCTCCATAAGCAAATACAAACTCAGATCTGAAATACAAGTTGCTCCATAAGCAAACAAACTCAGATCTTGAAATACAGGTGGCTCCATAAGCAAATACAAATTCAGATCTGAAATACAAGTGGCTCCATAAGCAAACAAACTCAGATCTGGAGATACAAGTGGCTCCATAAGCGAATACAAAATCAGATCTGAAAATACAAGTGACTACAAATTCAGATCTGAAAATACAAGTGTCAAACCCCGTCACAAAAATGGCAGCCAAGGGAAAGGAAGCACCCGTGGCCTCACACACGCAGCAACAGCCATAAAGAAGGGAGGCACCTGTAGCCTCACACACACAATGGCAGCCATGAAGAAGGGAGGCACCCGTAGCCTCACACACACTATGGAAGCCACAAAGAAGGGCCATGACACCCATACTCAGCCAAGGGACAATCTGTGGCTCCTTCAAGCAGACATGGGATAGTTCGTGGCAGCCACAGGAGAGATCTTGGTGAGCATAGGCAGCAAAAGCAGATTGGAAGAGATCCAGCACATCATAACCAAGCAAGCAGAATCAACCTGAAATTCCCAGCCAACAAGTGTGCAAGTAATACCTCAAAACTGAAATCGAGGGTTTATTAGAGAAGTTGTACCATAACCAAGAAAAACTAAACTGAGGTAGTCACAGGAAGTTTAGGAAGTGTGAGGGTGAATGTAAGTGAATATCAAAATACAAAGGGTAGGGTCTAATTTATAGTTAGGGAGAGGGGTTAGGGTAATTAGAATTATAATTAATTATTGACATTTAATTAATATGCCAATTAATATTTAATTAAAACCCTAATCACATAAATAAAACCCTAATCCCATAAATAAAATCTCCATCACATAAAACAAGATCCCCATCACATAAAACAAGAGTGAAGGCAAACAACAAAGGGTTACCTTTTAAGACAGAGTCAAGGGGAGTTACATAATGGCAAAACATGTCCACATGAGTCTCATAGTGACCTATAAATTTTATCATCACTGCATAAGGGGGTACATCAACAATGTGATCAGAGCCATCTTCATAGACACTCCTAGATACATCCCAGGAGAGAGGAAGAGGATCACACATCAACAAATATTGGTATTACACCAAGATTTATCTGGTCAAGAACCAGGTAGCCCCAGAACACATTTGGGGGCCCTAGAACACATCTAGGGTCTTATCCATCAAGGTACAAGACCAAGGATCAACCCATGCATTAAGCAAGGGTTCCCTAGAACACATCCAGGGGCCCTAGAGACATCTAGGGACTTACTGCTTGGTCCTAGACCAAGAACCCCAGTCATCTACTGGGGGGCCTCACAAGGGTCTTTCTTCTTGGTTCTAGACCAAGAACCCCAGTCATCTACTGGGAGCCCTCAAAAGGGTCTTTTTGCTTGGTTCTAGACCAAGAACCCCAGTCATCTACTGGGGGCCCTCACAAGGGTCTTTTGCCATGGCTCTCACTGCTTGGTCTCATACCAAGAAACCCCAGGAGTGTGCTGGTGGCCCTAGTCTACAACCAGGGTCTTTTCCATCCTCCAGAGAATGGCTCTTGCATCTGCATTAATTTCAACAGAAATTCATCTCCTGAACTCTGAAATATACATGTTAAGAGTATAACCTGAGATTTTAAAAATCAATGTAAAGTTGGTACATGGATTTGTCCTAAGTTCCTAACACTGGTAGATTTGACTTGGAATTCAGGGGAAAATGCTTGAGATTCTTGTTTTTGAACTCAGTTTGAGTTTATTCAACTTGGTCAACTCGGCCGAGTTGACAGGTGACCGAGTCAACTCGGCTCGGTGGGCTGGTTCAGTACCGAACCGACCAAGTCAAAGCATGACTCGGTTGGTTTGGTACCAAACCAGCCCTACTCAGCTAAGTACTCACTAGACCCATTTACTTAAATTTTTAACATTACCATTAATTGTTTCAGGATGTTTGATTCTATCACGTATGATGGTATGAGATTGGCATATAATCAAAAGCACCAAGTGCTTTATGTCCCTCAATGTCGGTGGTATTGATTGTTGAACTCCTCTGTCATAGCCTTAGCAAAAATGTACCCATTTATAGCAGTGGTGATGAGTTTGATGATTGATCATGTTGATCAATGATATGTACTATGTATTATGTAGTAGACCAATAGCTTGTAGCATGTTTTCTGGACTCAAGAGACCATTTAGAGCCTCATTCATTGTGTATTTTGTTTCTGATATGTATTACACTCGGTGCTATTTTGATATATTCACCCTTACATGGTATATAGATAAGCAAACTTTGCATGTTTTGTCTCTAATGGTTTGGAATCTTTAAAATATTTTTTTCATTAAAATTTAATTATTTTATGTTTTTTTGTAAACCAAGTCATTGAAAACAGATCAGTCCGAATCAATCCGAGTTCAAGTTGAAGACCGAGTTGATAGGTGACCAAGTCGAAGTCCGAGTCCGAGTTTAAAAATTATGCTCGATATTAGCTCCCTTATGAATTGGCAAATACAAAATAAAGACTCACTTAATGATACAAATAATAGCATGCTCTGAATATCTTGGGAACGGAACAGGCTATTCAGTTTCCAACTATGTTCTTAGTAACCAATACTAGACTACAGAATTCAATCCACTTTAGACACCTCATGAGTACTTTCCACGACATGTTGTCAGTCTTAATATCTCAAGATTTGAGAATCAAACATTTGAGAAAAGAACCAATATTATTAGTACATGATTCAACAGGGCATGGATTGCATTTTAGTTGCTAGTGTCCCACTACCTTTCAGGGGAAACCACTTTTTTTATTCCACTACATACTGCATTCTTTTCTAGTTTCAGAGTTTACATTGCAAAGATGTCAATAATCGTCAATTTGTCATTTTTAGTCGGAATTTCCCTCACAGTCATCTTTGCTGCTTTACACATGCAGCAGTTGGGAATACTCAAATGTTTTCCCTCTATGAACATGACAACGCACTCGTTTTTCCCTCTGTTGAATCGCGTCCACTCAAAACCGTAGAGCTAAAAGAATACATCACATACAAGCACTCTGGTCAACGATCTATCAAATCCTTAAAAAACGACATTTTCCTTCACCATAAAACTCGTCTTAACACTGTTCTTATACCTATAAACAAAATACAGCTGTTGTTTGCCCTTGCTTCTATAAGTACTTGATAAGCCCAGATAATACACCAATCTCTATTAGTTAAGAAGAAAATGTTAGTCAAGAAAGTTCCATTACAATACAGCTACTGGGGCTCTTAACTTGCTTCTACACCCATAAACGTATTAGTTGACTCGAGAACAAATATGATACTGCAGTAACCTGATGCACAGTTACTGCAGTCAAAGAAATGAAGGCCTGTCATTTACCAGCTTTCATGTTAAAGAATTTCAATGCCACTGTATACATTGATATCACTGTGTATACAGATTTAATAATACACAGTTCATTATTCGACTTTTTGTCTTGAGTTTTTCTTCTGCTTATCTTCTTCTCTGTAGCGTTTTCGGCGCTCCTCACGTTGACGCCGCTTAGCAATTTGTTCATCTTTATCCTTTTTCAATTCATATGTCTTTCTTTTCTCTTCATGCTGCAATTTCCGCTTCTTGACCTGCAAACAAATAGGATAACTTTTTCAAATTTTGGGTTTCAAAATAGAGCACTATTCTAAAAGCAAATGATATTAAGTCTGAAACATCAACTTTTTTACATTAAGATTCTTCATAATAAAAATCTAAACTCAAGCTTACTGCAGCTAAAATATACCTTGTCCTTTCTTATTATTTGCAATTGTTGAACAAGAGCGTGAACTTTCCGCTCATGAGGTTCCAAAACCACAGCACGACGATTTTCAAGTAAAGGAGTTTTTCGTTTTGGAAGATTTTTTGGCTTTGATGCAAAAGGGAGGGCTGCTTGTAGTTTCTTAGGTATCTTCAATACGTTAAAACGCCTGAGTTCTCGTTCTATAGGCTGTAAATTATATAACAAAAGCATCATGTAAGTTCCCAAGCAATCATATGCTATAAAATACAATACCAATATTTCCATATGCTATGCTAGTTTACTCACTTTGTACAAAGAGTCCTTATTTACAGGAATTGGCATGGATTGCTCTCTTCTAAGTTCAGCCACGGTTTTCATGCCTTTCCACACTTCATCATCAGATTGAAGAGAAGTTGCCACAGGATTAAAGAAACGAGGTATATCAACTCGAGTCCATGCTCGTAAGAAAACAATATCGCTAAGGAGAATTTTGTCCTCAAATGTACATCTCGCACTGCCTTCTTTCCCTTCTCCTGTCTTCACAGCCTACAAACACAGTAGTTCATATTCATGTCAGAACAAAACTAGCTTGGTAGTAAATGTAAAAGGGAAAGAAAAAATTGAACATTATATCTCTCAATTATTCTTTCAATACCTTCTTAACTTGACCTCGTATTCCACTAACAGTTTTTATAGAAGCACCTTCAAACCTAGCCACTTCTAGTGCTGACGTGAACATGTCCTTGATAAATGCTGTCTTCTTGAAAATTTTGAAGGGATGCCCCACAAGTTTGAGCTTCTTAACAATCTGGACAGAATGATTAAAGTCCAACACAACTCCTGTTGCAGTAATCCGAAAGGATGCCTGCATTGAGTTTCATATTAGTTGAATGAACTCAATATCTTCCAATATAAAGGAATCACATGGGCAAAATAATAAATGCTGGAACAAACCTGATTGTTAGATAAGTTTTGGAAAGCAACTATCCCTGTATTTGGAGGTGCGAGTGGACCCCAAAATGTTGCAAGGCAATGCATGTGTTCTGGTGTGTATTTGAGCATTCTATGCCGCCCATTTCTATCCTCTAGTGAATAGACAGGCAATGTCTGATAACGCCTCCAACCAATGGAGATTATTATGGGATCCCGATTCTTCAATACCTTTCTATGCCATCTATGCCTCTTTACTCGAACCTGAAAATAAAGAATGTTAGCAGCAATTGCCTAGGATATTCTTAGGTTTAAGCAGCATATCATACAACAAAATTATATAGGTTCTGGTTGACAGATTAACCAACCTGCATGTAGCCCACACTTTCTTCCCCTCTACCAATTCCTCCAACCAGGACTGGATGCCTGGGGTTAAAATATTTAACCATCTCAAATGGCATACGATGCACCTCCAACCTTAAGTATGATCCAGTACGGAATCCCTCCATTTCAAGACGTGTAACTTCATCAACATCATTGAGCACAGCTAAATTCCTCTGCTTCCGAAGCTCTATCTCTTCTTTAATCTACAAAACCATTCATTAAATCAACAGAAATCAGAAGCCTTGTATAAAGATTAAACACATCTATTTGCAGTGCCACATCAAAACTCTAAGCAGATAAGAAAGATTAGCTAATCACCTTATCTATGTAGTCAGTCTCACCAACTTGACTCGTGTGATATTTTGTCTTCTTACTGTCCTCATCTTCCTTGTCCAAAGGGTCAGAACCATCATACGTAATGTATTGGTCAAGGATTAAAAGGAAAATATTTACCAATTACCATAATAGTCCAATCAAAAGCTCTAAACTGAATAAGCAGTAGCAAGTAAACTGTAATATTTCTATAGCCAAGTTGTTCCTAATACCTATAAATGTATACCAATGATAAGGTAATTTTACATAATCAGTATGCAAAGATAGAGGACCAATTTCCCTCATTTTTGCATGTTTCATTAAACTAATGTTATAAGATGGATGCTGTACTATTCCATAAGAAACAAATTCATTTGATTATCAAAATATGTATCCATGTGGCAAGTTCCATCCAATGGACTATTATTAAGCAGGTAGTTGCTCAGAATCCCTTCAGGTTAAACAAAAAAGAAGCATCACTATTCAAATCATACATATTGTTCAAAAGAAAATCAAAAAAATCATGAGGAACCACTGCGTAACTTGCTCAGACCCATATAAAACCATCTCTGGTATTCGCTGATAGGTATCAATCTCTTTGGTATCTGAGTGCTTGGGGTCGAGGGCCAGAGGAGCCCTAACCATAAAAATATCTGGAAAAGCTGCTGAGAAGCGTGCCTTACCCATATATCCACTGACAATAACCAACTGGCCACTGCTGCTGACTAACTGTTTCATCTCCATTGCCGTCACCATACCCTTCTTTTTCTGCGCTGTTCGTATTGGGGTCGCATAATTTATGGATTTGTCCTTTTCTTCTCACTGATCATGAAGTTGGGCAATAGAGTTGTATTAACTGTCATTAATATCCTACAATGAACCAACTTCATTACGAAGTTGGGTATGAGAGCCGTGTAAGAGAGAAACCTGCTCATTAAGTCATGCATTAATATCTTGCAACAATATCTTGCAACTGGGCATGGTATCATATAGAAAAACAACTCGATTTCTTCTCTCCTTCTCACAATGTTTCCAAAGCAGTGATTGTTCTTCATCATCAATATCAACTGTAGCAAAAATATTAAGATATTCTACGATGGTCAATATAATGGGAAAGAACTAGTGGACTAAAAAATACATAAAAATATTGTTTTTAATAAAA
>JZKD02S1612268.1:631910-651760 GCA_000966675.3 Picea glauca | reverse complement strand
TATATATATATATATATGTATGTATATGTCCACCAATGTAAATCCAAACCATTAAACACCAAGCATGCAAAGTTTGTTCATCGGTGAACATCTGAAACATAAGACATAAACATTGAAGCTCTAAACGGTCACCGGAGTCCAAAAAACATCATGCTACAGCAAATAACTACATATCATCAAAATCATCCCTATACTGGGATCCTCATCATCAGCATCACCCTTTGCCTCTTCCTCTGGCCTCTACCTTGATCATCCAGGGACATTAGTACTAGTGCTTGGTGCTACTTGTGGATCCAAGTGCATCCACCCGAACTCATCATCCTCAACTGTTGTCAGCAAAGTTTCCATGACTCGTTCCAAGGAGGGATCCATATCCTCTAAGAAAATGGGCTATGGATCAGAAGGTTTTATAGCAATTGCTTGCGCCTCAGTGGAAGGTTGTAATGCACAAAGGCGAGATCATTTAATTGTCATTGTTCCAAGGAGTTTCTCTTCTTCATGTGAATACACTCAAAGACATACTGATTGTGCTTTCACTCAAAAGCGCTACAAGTTTGACTTGGGATCTGAATGACAAACTTTTGCAATTGAGGTCATTGGATAGGAATGATTCCCACCAATTCGCCGTGATAAATCATAAGAGTCAAAGACAAAGTTAGAAAATTCAAGAAACTAGTTTGTAACTTTCACTAGAAATTTTCAATTACTAGAACAATGAATACATGAACTTAAAAACTTTGGAATTGCCTACCTAGTTTCCCACTAGAACAATGATTCCCACTAGTATTTGCCAAAAGTACCTGAATTTTTACTAAAAGCACTAATATGTTTATTGATGTCATCTTGGACTTCTTGATCAAAGATCATGCATTCTATGCATGTGTACAATCCTTCTTCGACCTCCCCAAGTTCATCTTTTCCAAAGTTGGAATTGTGATGGTACCTTGGATTAGGGGAATACCCAGCTGCATGTATTGGCCAATGGAGTTGATCGTTCCTTATGTTATCAATGATTTTTCAAATAGGTACATACTTTGTTTTGTATCCTTTTTATGTTGTCCTTGTTTGCATTCGCCTGATCCATAGCCTCGTAAATATAACTCATGGCCAATTTATCCCACCACTATCTACAACACATTAATAAGGGGCTCAGCAACTTTGTCAATCTTTGCTTCTCTAGACCAAAAATTGGTGTCAAACTCTCTCACTGTTGTCCTTCCCGTCAACCTCGTTGATACACTGAGATCTAGTCCACTCATCAAAAGCAAACATCTTCCTCAAGTAATTTGTCTAGAAAAAAAGAGATCACAATGTGAGGAAGTTCGTTGCGAACCCTATGATGGCGGGCATAACAAGCTCCTTGCCCCCTATGTTTTTCTTCAACAAGTTTGATACCCATATGTGGTTGTAGATGGATTTGGTAATTGTCTCTGCATGATCCACAACCTTCTTTTCCTATTCTAGTTTGCCTATATCCTCAAGCATGAGATCTAAGCAATGTGCAATGCATGGGGTCCACCCATCTCTAGGAATGGACAAAGTCTTCCTTTCCAAATGTGGAGTGGATTATTGGTGAAGATTTTAACATGGTTGAGTGGGAAGGTGACAAGGGTTAGTTGGTTTGGTGGTTTGGGGTTCGAAAACACAGGGATGGTCAAGGTGCAAAGAATCTCTTCAACTTTTTGATCCCAACTAGGTGAAAAAAAGGTTGGACTATGGATGATCGTTCACCTAGTCCAACTTAAGACAAGGTTCTACCAGGGTTTGGGCAAGGCTAGATCGAATTTATGGGCCTCGGGACATCTCCATTTCCAAGAATTTGTGCCTAGTGGACATGTTGATTGCTACTATTGCTACTACAGGATTAGATCACATGTCGATTCTGACCTCCATTTCAGTAGGGCATGTGGTGGACTCCAAACCTTCATCCTCGTTCAAGCTAAATGTTTCTCATTTGAAGTCTCTAGACTTTCATGCTTTTGTGTGTTAAATTTATAGTAGTTACAAGAGCCATTCTCCGAGAGGATGGCAAAGACCCTAGCCGAGATCTAGGGCCCCCAGTGCACTCCTGGGGTTCTTGGTCCGGGACCAAACTATCAGTGCCATGGCAAAAGACCCTTGTTAGGGCCCCCAGTATATGACTGGGGTTCTTGGTCTGGAACCAAGCAGTAAAGACCCCTGAGAGAGCTCCCAGTATATGACTAGGGTTCTTGGTCTGGGACCAAGCAGTTAAAGCCCCTAGATATGTCTAGGGCCCCTGAACATGGTCCAGGGTACCCATGCCTGGGGCATGGGTTGATCCTTGGTCTTGCACCTTGGTGGATAAGACCCCAGAAATGTTCTGGGGCAACTTGATCCTCAATCAGGTACCTTGTTGGTATATGACCCTCCTTGAAGGTGGGCATGACCACATAAGGGATGTATTCCATATGCAATGATGATAAAGTTAATAAGGTCGCCTTGAAAATGAATGAACAAGTATTGCCACCTTGTAACCCCACCTAAACCCTCCTTTACCCTTGCTTGTGTTGGTTTGGGGTTTTGTTGTTTTTGTCTTAAGGGTTAAAGTAAAGTTTAAATTAAAATGTTAATTATAACATGTTTAAATTAATTAATTTAAACATGTTATTTTTAATAATAATTATTTTTAATTTAATTTCTTTTATTCTTTGCCCTAGCCTAAACTATAAATAAGCCTACCCTCTGCCCTTCACATCACACTTTTATTGTATGCTCTTGAGTTTCTAAGGTGAGCGGATCCTCTCTCTTTGCTGCGACCCTCCTTCCTTCTGCTGTTGGTGTATTTACTGTTGTTGCTGCGGCCCCCCTTTCTGGCATCTGTTGCTGGCTTGTCTTCTATTGTGGTACGGCTCCCTTGAGGCTACTATTATTGCTGCGGCTCCCCTTGTGGACTGTTGTGTTGCAGCCCCTTTAGAACATTGTTGTAGTGCAGCCTTTGTGAGTGCAGCCCTCCTTGCAACTGTCCAGACCTGCGGCCCTCCTTTGCAGCTGTCCAGACCTGTTCTGTTTTGAGCCACAGCCTCCCTTAAGCTATTTTTTGTGTGAGGGTTTTTATCCACAGAATTTCTGTGTGAGGGTTTGGGTGACTGAAACTTTCTGTTATGTGAGGGTTTGACTTTAGAAATGCATGTGTGAAGTCCTTGGTGGCAAGAAAGTTCATTCATCTCTTGGCAAGAGATCTAACCTACACGATAGATCTATGAGCTGGACTTTTTCTGAGCATATTTCAGTGATCTACATTACCTATGTGTGGCTGCTCTCCTTCAGAATTTTGAGGTAAGGTTCCAGGTAAGTCTTTACAGTCAGATCTATAAATTGTCATTTGTTTTCTGAAGTTTTTCTACTGTCCAATTACTTGCAGAGATTAGATCAGTTTACTTGTTCAGATCTGGAATTTTTTGAGTTTGGTTCTTACACCGTTGTTTCTGAAGTTTGGTTTACTGCTCATGATCAGAATGTGTTTTATTTTGAGTTTAGATCTGTATAAGATTTACACCAGCATTATAGATCAGAACTAATGTTTATTCTAGATCTACTCTTTAACTAAATAACTAAACTATCTTAGATCTGAGCACACATGTTTGTTTTCTCTGTGCAGTGTAGATTTGTTTTCTGAATATGAGATCTAGTTGTTATTCTCACTGAAATTTAAAAGGACACTTTTGTTCTGCTTTACTGCCCTAATTCTAACATTGTGCATAGTATTTGGAACCTTGTACCCCGTCTTAGGGGGATAGAGGTTGGTTGTTGTGGTGGGAGGCAACCATTAGTCGCACTATGAATATTATGAGAGGGTGGGGTCGCATGGTCGCGCATAACCGCAAGAGAGAGCTTCAAGAAGCCAAATGGATGTTGGAGGAGGTTCATACCCTTCTGCAAGAGGATTTGCATAACATTTCTCTTCAAGAGCATGCAACTCAGCTTGAGAAGGTGGTGCAAAGGGAGGAAGAGTAAATTGCCAAAGGAGCCCGTGTGCGTGCCTAATTACAATGGATTCAGGAGGGCAAAGAAGGTTCTAAGTTCTTCTTTGATTTTCTAAAGAAGAAGGTGATAGTTGACAAAGTGCTTGGTCTACATTGAACTGATGGATCTCTTGAGAAGAACCCTACCGAGATCCGAAGTATGTTTAGTGAGTATTTTCAGAATATATTTTCTTCATACCCCTTGTCAAATTCAGTTATGTCTGCTAGGGATGATTGTTATATGGTGGTTCCTCATAAGGTTTCAACTGGTGACCAATATAGATTGGACATAGACTTCACAAAGGAAGAGTTATTTATTGCCCTTTCCTTAATGAAAACTGGGAAATCCCCTGAAATTAACCGATTGCCTTCTAAGTTCTACAAGGCGATGAGAGATCCAGTAGGGGATGACTTTTGCAACCTTTCTTATGAGGTTCTCTCTTCAGGTAACCTTTCAGAGTCACTTGATCAGGGCTTCAACGGATGCTAAGAAAGGCTTCATCCACTCCTAATCACGCCAGAAGGGCCCTGACATATTGGTGGGCCTCATCGGATGGCTAAGAACCAATGGATTCAGAGATTACATAGTGTTTGGTCAATGCAGGTTTCCTATAAGCTGTGTGTTTGCTTGGTTGGTGACCTATCAGGGTCTCCCCTCCAAGGCTTAGTTGGAAAAAAGTAGCCCTTCAAATGGACTCGCCTCTCCTGTTCTGAGACAGAAACTGTGAAGAACATTTTTTGGGAGTGCTCTTTCACGAGGTCTTGTTGGGATCAGGTACAGTTGCAATTGGCAAGCATTCTTCAGGGGCATCTACATTGGAGGGCAGCGTTGTCGGGGGATTCCAGATCTCTGAGAAAGGATTCTTTGGCTAGTATTTAGCAATGTTTGAGAATTTCAGCATTATTTGTTCTTTGGAAACTCTGCTGCAAATATGTGTTTGATATTGACATCAGTTTCTCAGCTGCTTTTTGTCAATTATGGAGAGAGAAAGTTTGTATGCTGCTGATGGCAAAAGGGTCATTATTGATTAAGGATGCCAAACTGTTAGATTCTGCTGCTTATTATGATTTCATAGCTATTTCAGTTGCGTTAAGGAAGAGGATGTAAATATCATTGTATATACCCTTTCTGTTTTTTCTCTTGCTGCTGATGTAAATAATTTTCTGTATATATAACAAGTATCTTTTACCAAAAAAATTAAGGGTTATGTATCGACATCAAGAGTATAGAATATTCATATGATAAACAATAGGATGTCCCAAAACATGGATTTCTTTCTGTATGCTTCACTGAATGGAATAATTCCATACACCTTATCAGGATTCCTTTGATGCTTAGAAGTTAGAACCATTCCATATCCATGTATATATATGTGTCTTTGAAGGTTTGGTTAGGGATTGTGTGACAGGATATGGTTGGTGCCAGTATTGCATGTTACTCTTGAGATACGAGACAGACTGATTGTGGCATTGGGAGAGAATATACTAGGTATACATTCTGGCTTGTCAACCAATTACTGGTATTGAGGGTCGATAAGATATGGGTACAGTAACTTGTAATGTTTTCTGCAACACAACAATATAATGATTCCTATATGCTTTGAAGTGGACAAACTAAATTACAGATTACTGCCAAAAGAACAAGAATATAGACATTATTCAGCAAAAAGAAAGGATATTGAGCTTCAAATTTGGCACGAAGTGCAAGCTTTTTTAGTCTCCGTTCCTCTTCTGTAGAATCCTTAACACATTTACCATTCTCTGAACCAACGTTGGCGTCACCATCTTTGTATTTCTCTCCAGTCTCTAAATCTTCAAAATCTCCATAGACAGAGTCATCATCTTCTTCACTTCCCTCCATTTGTTCACCTCGGCGAGCAGCCTTTAACCAATCTCCTGTAACAAAGCGGTCACGAATGCTTTCAATAGTCTCTTGATTCAACCAGTCAGTTAACTGTGAGCAATCTACTTGTGATTTGGAGCAGTCATCAGCATTAGGTTCTTCAATGTCAATATGTCCATCAGGTTTTCGCTGTCAAATACAATAGAAACAAATACAGTAAGTCTTTGCTGCAAATGCAAACACTGACAAACGAAAAAGATGAAAAAGCAACATATATTGTCTTTTAGGTAAAGCTTGCCAAAACATCAGCTTTGCATACATCTTCTCTGCTAATATTCCTTCTTCAAAGATCAATCTAACCTATTTGTGCCTTTATCTTCTTCCATGTTAAATATAACCTGACAGGAGTAAGAGGTAGAAGATGAAGAAGCTTCTAATGACTGACTAAAGCATTATCACACAGGTAGCATAACAAATTAGATACTCCCTTGGACTCCATGCATAAGAGTAAAATGCCCATTGCAACATATATTGCTCTTCTTAATTCACATACATACTGCTTTTTGAAAACAACTAACAGAAACAAAGCAGGACAAAATGACACAAATTTATCATGGTATGGTACTTCAGTCATGAAGCAAATCATGGGCATTTAACTTCATAAACAAGAAAGTAGATAACAACAATATGACCACGTCAAATTGGTTCGGTGTATGTGATCTTAAGCAATGATCTGAATGTCTCAGAAGAAAACATTTACATTATCATCAAAGGTAACAAGTATTACATACCTTCTCAGAATTTCTCTTCAGCTTGAAAACTTCCTCTTCATCGCTATTGTCAGAATCACTATCTTCAGCCAGTTCTTGAAAGGACATTGAAGTGGATGTCGACGTGGAATGGCCATACACAAGCTGCATCAAATTTATTTTCCTTTTGGAAATTGTTCTAGAAATCAAACTTTCTTTCCATTTTGAAGCATCACCCATTGTACCTGTTTCCAAAGAATTAGAAACCCAAGCATGCAACAGGCAAGCAAATAAGGTCTATATATTCAAAATAAGGTCTGTGACAAAAGACTGATAGATGAGGGGCCAAAACAAGTGGCTGAAAAATAGTATGACCACTTTCCTGAAATTTTAAAAAGAAAGAACAATATGCCAGGTTATTCATCACTAAAACAAGTCATCTTTCAATGGATTATACAGTGGAAAGTTACAAAGGCTACACCCTAAAGAAGCAACTTTCCTTGAATCATATTTCTTATTCAACTTGAACCACAACCATAGAAATGAACACATACCTTCTTTGTCTTCTTCTGATAAACTTTCGTATCCATTTACTGCTTCCCCCACTACTGCCCTAGAATTAGAAGTTCTTCCTAACCTGTTTGTGGCATGGTGTTTTTCCTGTTCTCTCCAAGCAGAAGGCTGATCATCCTCTTCATCATGGCTTTCATCAGCATCAGAATCAGAATAATTGTCTTCTTCGACATCAGAATTATTCCTCTCACTCTCTGTGCCCTCTTCGTTATCGATTTCATCAAAATCCTGTGAGCAAGAAGTAGCATTTAAGAATTTATTAATAATAATCTTGAGAAATCAAAATCTCTTCATATTTTCAAACATTTTGTTTCTAGGAAGCAAAAGAAGCACAACTTATAACTACTCTGCCATACTTGCTGCATGAAACATTCGCATAAAGATACATTTCTAGAGTATCACTTTATTTGAATACTGATGTTATAACTAAGCTTTCAGATGTTCACAATTCATCTAATCCAATCAATTCCATGTATTCATGATCTCATGTTCTCAAAAAAGGTTGTGAATAAGTTAAATACTAACAGGATATTGCTTGCTTTCAGCAATAAAAAACTAGAATTTTAGAAATGCAAAGAATATAACCAAAGAGTATAGAGTTTCTGAGATACCTGCACAGAAGATCTAGCTAACAATGAAGCATACACAGCATGCAATGGTGTGAAGAAAAGAGACAAAAATGGAGGAAAAAATGAAAGAATTTCTATTAACCGAATGAGAGAAATGATACAATACAAGTTATTACTCGGTATCACACAACTAACTCGCCATAGTAGTCAACTAATGCGCATTAGGAGTGTTCTAGAGAGATCTGACACACACTGGCAGTCACTGGAGTTAATTTCCACCTAGTCCTAGTTAACCAGCCATGCGGTCGTCAATTAACTCGCCAAACCAGAGTGAAATGAGGAGATCACTCACACATGTGGAATGCGCCTTACTGGTGATGATCCCGAGGTTAGTATGCAACACTTGGTGATAAAACCAAAGTTGGAGTGCAACACTTCACTGAACTAGTCTAATTGAATGGTAACTGAGAGTTGACTGGACGGTATGTGGCACCCTTGTCTAGGGGAGAATATCCTCAATGAGGGGAGAATATCTCAAACTAAGGGACCCTCAACATAGCCAAATAAACTTAGGAAAAGAAAATAAAAGGAAAATCCTAGGTGTGTGTAATATCTCCAACAAAGAGGAGCTCGTTGTAACAGTAAGACATAAGAAGTCCTTTTCACTGACACCTAAGGTTCCTGGACGTGTGGGCATTAGGAGACAAGGTTTACATACATCTGGGAGATACTCCTTGAGTTAAGGGCATGGAGGAACTGACTACTCCAGAAGTAGAAAAGTGATTTTTTCTTCAGTTGGCAATATTTCTCTGACCCAGGAAGTTATATTTTAAATAGTCTCAAAAGGAAAACCCTAGAATACTTACCAAAAATTACATGATAGGAAGCTATTTAGTATTCATGAAGGCATACAACGCTGCAAACGAACCAAGAAATTCTGAACATAGATTCTAATTTCCTAGTATGAATGTTATTATAAAACTCCCCCAACCATATGTTATTATATGGCTGCCAATTATGGGAATAATAGTTATTCTTTATTCTTCCTCGAGGAAAAAATGTGTAGAAAAATAATTTCGTAGCTAAAAGCTTGGTAACTAAATTACACTGTAAATACATAATAAATTAGATTTCCCAATATACTCTCTACATTATCTTTACTTGTACTAGTTGGTATATTTATTTTATTCTTCTAGTTTACAGGAGTAGCCCTAACACTCCTACAGCATACTGTCAAGGGTTGTACTATTGAGTCTCATTGCCCTACTTTTTTGTCATTTGCGAACATTGATAAAATTATTTATCTTGTCTATCTCAACATGTAACAAATTGAGTTCCCTCATAGTACATACACATCATCACCTTCTACCAATAATAATACACATAGAATGAATAATGCAACCAAAGGATTTTATAGCAAAGTCATGTTCAAATATTCTGTCAAAGAGTTATTTAGTCTGTGATAATCATGTTGCAAATACCGTTTTGAGAAATATATTGCCAAGGGTCCAGAAATAAACTTATTGAAAATATTGGGGAAAATATAGAAAATTATTGGAAACTTGGAATGAAAAACGTAGAAAATATCAGAAACATTGGCAACTTGAAAAACTCAGGAAAATCGGAAATATCAGGTGAAATCGGAGATATTTGCAACATTGATATCCAATGAATGATATAATTATCAGTGATAATTATATTAACCGGAACCAAACCAATCAACCCAAAATCATGAACTGGACTACAACCAGAACCGGAACCAAACCAATCAACCCCAAAATTTGAAAATCATGAACCAGGCTGGAACAGGGAAAAATATGGAAAAAAAAAATCAGCTGACCAAAACCCACAAAATATTCAAATTTTGATAATAAAAAAAAAAAAAAATATATATATATATATATATATAATGATGTAAGTGAATATATCTAAATGGCACCGAATGCAATACATATCTGAACCAAAATACATATACATTGAGGCTCTAAAAGGCCTCTAGAGTCCAAAACAGATGAAAATTAGGTTTTAGGTTAGGTTTAGGGTTTTTTTTTAGTTTTTTCATGGGTGGGACCGTGCTGGTGTGAAGCCAGCTGATTTTAACCAATTCCACACAGAACTGGCCAGTTCCAGCCCAGTTCAACTGGTTCTAATAACATTGAATCTTTTAGTCGCAACCTTGATTTCCTCTATATATCACATATACATTGACCTTCTGTTCATTTCAAAGCATACAAACGTATGCTCACTATACATGTAATTATAGGAACATAACAACAAAGACAACATATGATGAACATTTACATACTAAAAATTCTTAGTGAAATGATAATAAAAACTGGTATAGAATTGTTGCATTGAACATATCAACAAGCTTGCACTCACATCTTAACTAAACTCCAACAAAAGCTCAGATCACTAAAAATATAGATGGCATACATACCTTGAAATTGCTCTCATCCTCATCTTCAAAAACAGCTCTTCTTCTTATCCTTCCATTTTGAAACTCGGATACTTCTCTTAAACCACCTTTTAGAGTGTGAGAATCTTTAGAACTGAATAAATCACAAGGCTTCCTCAGTTCCTCTTCACTATCAGATGTATTTGTACCTTTCTCCTCCACTAACTTGTTCCTGGTAAAAATTTGACAATCATTTCTTTTTTCCAGTCTTTTCTTTGCTGAATGATCAGAATCAGAACATTCTTCATCGCTTCTTCTTCCTGTGTCATCTTCATCTGGAGAACTATCAGAATAAGAATCCAAATCAACTCTGTTCACTGAAATAGTATGATTCAGGATGCCCTGATCATCTTGGAAGGTTTTGCTTTTGCCATCTGCAATGGTCGAATCATTGCTTTTTGTTTCTTCATCATCAGTCCCTTCTTTATTGCTGTTTCTTTCTTCCTCTTCAGTGAGATTAGTATCCTTTCTCAAATTTTGGCTAGTAGTAGACTTTCCTTTAAAGAGCTGGATAAAGCTCTGCTCCAATTTTTCATTAACCGAATACCTTGTATTCTGAAGTGTTTTTACAAGGACTTCACCCACATCAGGATTCTTTCCTGAATAATCACAAAAGATATTTTCCATCAGAATACAAGCATGCAACATTACCAAAATATTCTAGCTGCACAACTGAATAGCAGCTCAGAAAGCTGGAAAAGAGACCCCTCTCAGAATGCGAAAAGAATCAAAAAAGAGGAAACAATAATTCATTATGAGATAAACCCAGTGATTATTTGAAGAAGTGGGTCCTTTTGTTACCCCGTGGTTCCCAGAATTTAACACATCTAATATGTCTGTTACCAAAATCTCTGTTTGGGTATGACTACCAAATTTGCCAATACACTTTTAGGAGTTATCAGTTTTTGAAGACATTGGGAATATCTTGGACAGATTTAAAAACAGATATAGATTGAATTAAGCTAGGCCCTTTTATTTATGCATGTATCTGTGTAGAGATCAACATTACCAAGGAATTGACAGACATACTGATACTTCAAAGGAAAGGACCCAGATGGACTCAGGCATTAGATTATGAAAATAAAGCTTTCCGGGCCAGATTTGTCAACAAACGGGACATTTGCAGGGGGGGGTCATGTCCTTAAGCATGATATTATCCAAAAAGGAAAAAAAGACATAAAGCAAAACCCTAAGGATGAAAATCATTTGTGCAACAGCTGTCGGATGACAAAGAGGAAGAGACTGCAGAAAATCAGCAAACTACAATTTCAGAGAAGGATACCAATTTTTGCCCAGGAGTGCAGATTGAGGAATCAGCACCCTCTATGGTGGATCAAAAAGAAGACCAGAATACCTTGATGGTGGTAGTTGCACATGAAGTCACATCTGGGAGAATGAAGAGACTACATGAATTTGACAATTCTAATTGCGATAAGGAGTTGGCACACCATCCAAATCCTGTATATATGATTTCTCATACAAATCCTGACCATCGATTTCCAAACTACCATTAGTCACTGGAATCTCCTCAAGCAAGGTCGCGTGAGGTTAAAAGAAAGAAAGGAAAAAAAGAAAGCATCGAAGATTGTTTTTCAATAAGAAAGAATTAAGCTGTAGATTAATATGTAATATTGAATTTGTCAGCGCAGTATGCACCTGAGAAGTGTAATTACTAATTTCCATTCAATCTCTGAATAGAAATGGCAATTTTTTCTTTGGGATTAAAAAAACCCAGTGATTATTTTAAGCAGCACAATATTTCAAGGCTCTTGCTTCATCCCACAAATGTGGATGCCTTTTGACATATATTGAAAAGTTATGATGTTTTTTCTCCTTTTGAGCCCACAAATGCTATGTTACCGGATCCGTGGGGTCAAGGGGCTGGATCCTCGGATCCGGATCCGCCTAGGATCCGCTCACTCTTAAAAATTAGTTAATACGAGTGATACTTCGTTGGTTATGGTACTTGTAAATTTGATATACAATTACTAATTTGATATATGGTACTTCGCTCTTAAAAATTAGTAATACATTACAATTACTCGGTACTTGTGAATTTTGAAACGCTCGCGCACTGTAATCGGACTTGTGAATTTTGAAACGCTCGTCGGTTATGGTACTTGTGAATTTTGAAACGCTCACGCACTATAATAATATATGGTTTATGTTATTTCGTGTGGTTGATGTTAATTTGCCCCTTTTACTTTAATTTGACTTTATGTTTAGCCCTTTTTACTTTATGTTTATTATTAAATAATTTGCCCCTTTTACCTTTTATTTTATGTTTAGTCCTTTTAACTTTATGTTTATTATTAAATAAATTGCCCCTTTTACTTTATGTTTAGAACGTTTATAATTTCACCTTGTTTATAATTAATATTAAAAATGTTTATAATTATAAATATTAAGAATATTTATAATTTAATTTGTATAAATAAAATTAATGTTTAATACTTATAAATACTACATTAATTCTAAGTTTATTAAACTTTTGTATTAATTATTTGATATAAGTATTACACAATATAAATATACAAGTTATATATTGTAAAATTTATAATTTTCATTTTTAAAAGTTATAAAAAATATATTTATATTGTTTGTACTTGCCGTTTCCCGGCCGTATCCGGATCCTGGCTTTTCAAAAAACTGGCGGATCTGTATCCGGATCCGGGTAACATAGCACAAATGTGAACGCATTTAAGAAGCAAGTGTACATAACGGTTTTGACAATCAATCCTCTGGTATGTTATTATGCCCCGTCCTTCCATCTCCTATTCCCAAAACACCTATGGTGGCCCCTTGACAAAGGTAGAAAATACCCAATGGCAGAAATATCCACATGACAAAATCATTTGAACAAAGAAAAACAAACTAGAAGAAAATCAAAATTTGCATGTAAATAATAAGAATATAAAGTTGTATCTATGATGAAAGAAGGGCAACAATACCTTGTTTTTCTTCTGCTTCTCCATCTTCATTGTCTGGTTTGGAAAACTGAACCATATGATCGTTGATATTTATGTAAACAGCATCCTTGTCATATAGGAGATCACCTAAATCTGACATTGGTGCATAAAATAGCTTATCTTTTTCACGCAATCCCTTCTTTTTGGTTGCTGAGGGCAAAGGGCATGGATCAGGTAAACTAGCAATGCCAGCAAGATGGCAATCTCCTACACCTGCAATATGTACCTGCCAATTTTTTTAAGTCAATCAAGAGTGTTTTTTCACAAAAGTGATTTCATATTCTAAGATGAATATGCACTTTTCATTTGTACTACAAGAATTCATCGATGCAGTGCCACCTCTACTTTACAGTTTTTCTGCAATGTCGTCATCCACAACAATCTGGAGTTTCATTCATTGCACTTTGAAACGCTTCTCTAGAATTAATTTATTTAATATTACTACTAGATAGTTTGAAAAGAGTCGTGAGTGGTCACTTTTGTTTACTTGACCATTTTTCAAACTCTCCAGAACTACAGGGATAAGACGGATTGATGGCAAAAATTGGAGACTTTTGTAATCTCTAGTCCCATTGACCTATCACTTGGTCATTTGTGAACATTAATAAAAATATTTTATCTTATATATCTTATGAAACACTTAGTATACAACACCCCAAAAAAGGAATGTATTCGTTTGTGAAATCCCAATTTACCACTTGTAAGAGCTCAAGTGTCTGAGAAAGCAGGGACATATACAAGTCATGACATTTCTTTGGTCACCTCTAATTTTAAGTCTTTCTGCAATGCGGCGATACACATCAATCTGGATTTTCAGTCATTGCACTTTGAAACACTTATCTAGAATTAATTTATTTCTTATTACTACTAGCTAGTGTGAAAATGAATCATGACTAGTCTCCTTTGTTTACTAGACAAATTTTCAAAATCTCCAAAACTACAGGGATAAGACAGATTAATGGCAACAATTGCACACTTCTGTAATCTCTAGTCCTATTGACCTATCACTTACATTAATAATAGTATCTTATCTTATCTATATTATGAAACACTAAGCAGACAACACCTCAGAAAAAGAATATATTTGTTTGTGAAATCCTAATTTATTGCTTGTAAGAGCCCAAATGACCTAGAAAAAAGGACAATGTATAAGTTATGACATTTCTTTGGCTTCCACATTCTATCAAAATTCATCCCTAAGTGTTATTTCGTAGATTAAGAACAGCTGTTATTTTCTCTATTTGTTTTAGCAGCTCATAAGATTATCAAATTCTGTTAGATAATTTGAAGTACAACATACACAAATGTGCTCACAGGACCAACAAAACATGGATAAGACAGATTAATGGCAACAATTGCAGACTTTTGTAATCTCTAGTCCTATTGACCTATCACTTACATTTATAATATTATCTCATCTTATCTATATTATGAAACACTTAGCAGACAACACCTCAGAAAAAGAATATATTAGTTTGTGAAATCCCAATTTATTGCTTGTAAGAGCCCAAATGACCTAGAAAGGAGGACAATATATATATATATATATATATATATATATATATTTCTTTGGCTTCCGCATTCTATCAAAATTCATCCCTAAATGTTGTTTCATAGATTAAGAGCAGCTGTTATTTTCTCTATTTGTTTTAGCAGCTCATAAGATTATCAAATTCTGTTAGATAATTTGAAGTACAACATACACAAATGTGCTCAGAGGACCAACAATACATCCAGAGTGGCCTATCTTGTTTTCATAGACACTGCTATTTTATACCTTCATAGGATGTTCTTTATAGTTAGATCTGTCACTTGCATGGCCCATAAATATTTCTTAACACTTTCTTGTAATTAATTACTCAAATTGGATTAGCTGGAAGTAAAGGAGTCATTATCTGCATACCCCTCTTCATTATGTAGCAGCTCTTACTTTATTCTCTATACTCTACATTTGAGAATTTAGCATGAACTCTTAAAATACCCTAGCTTAAAATCTTTACTCATGGTTTTAGTCTTCTGTGATGTACATATGGAGTCATATTTATGTAAAACAATTACTCAAAGCTATTGTACCATTCTTCATACAATTACTCAAAGCTATTGTACCATTTTTCATTTGGCATGGTGCAAAATTCTGTTGAGATTCACAAGAAACAGCGAGAGAAGAGAAGAGAATGGACCCGGCCAACACAAACCCAAATTCTGCAATAAAGAGAAAAGCAAACAACGATTAGGGCAGCACAACCCTTGAAAATAAATCAACCAAGAGGACAACAACCCTTGAAAATAACTCAACCAAGAGAAGCACAACCCGAGAGAGAGACTGAACCCAAGAACAAGTGCACTAGAGAGAGAAATAAACCCATGCACAAGAGAGAGCGTTACACTTGATAGGTGCCCTTAGGTAAAACACTTTATTAAGAATGAATAAATGATCACAAGAGAATGAATTACAAATGAGAGTTGTGTAATTATACACAACTCAAGAGCAGGGCACTTTCCCCAGGTGGACTTATGAGCCTACATGTACAAGATCAACCTTATCCAAACCTACAAATGTAATAACGATTACAATATAAGGTCAGTCGTGACAGAAAGCGAAGCTTGCAGCACTTCCAACAAATTACCCATGTGAGTTTCTTTTGCAGTGCAGTTCATTGTTATTCCCAAGAAACAGGGTTTGCAAATTTTGACATGGAAGTTTGAAATTCAGCAAACTTCAACCAAAAACTCGAATTTGTTCAGGTTTGGCTAGTTTCAAAGGCTGAACCTAATAATCAAATACACATTTTATTAAGTTCATTCCTTTATTAAGAAAAGACAAAATGAAAACTCCTAAATTAAGCCTGACCTATGACCTAGACTGACGTGCAACATGCTACTATTAGACTGAGAGATATATCTCAGCACCATAGGTTTCAGCTGTAAAATTTCAGACCCCACCCAGTTTCAAGTCTCGCTGATTTTTCAGCCAATGTTTAATGCCCAAACCCAGTTTTATGACAGCCAATTAAACTCAGCAAAAAATAAAATTTTCAGAACTAGAACATGAGGATTATGAACAATGTCTAACGCAGAAATAAAACCTTATCAGCAGCACATAACTCAGAAAATTATAACACAGTGATTTTTGGTCTAACAGCGACCCTGGAAAAACCCACAAGGGGAAAACCAGTGAGAGAGAGAGCTTTTATTATTTCAGAGCTTCAGAGAAATTCTTTTACAGCAGTCTAATCTTCAGCAAAAATTGACAAACTTATGTCAGAAAAATTTAGCAAATCTCCTTCAGAAATATTCCAGAATGCTGCTCCTTGAAATCTGTGCCAGAAATCCGTACGACTGTATGGATGCTACAGCATTAAATCTGAGTTTGCTGTACCTCTTCCTGTGCAATAAATGCACCTCGAAAATCGTGCCACGCTGCCTTCAAATGCATGTTCTACCCTTGCTGTACGGACTGCTCCTTTTTAGCTGCTGTATGTTCTGTCAAATCTGTACCGTACGGCCTCCACAAAGCTGTTGTACCTTCCCCAAAAACTGTGCCCAAAAACCAGCAGTACGGATTCCCAAAATCTGTACAGTATGGCCCTGTCAAGTGCTGTACCCCTTCCTCGATTTTTGTGCTTTATTTCTGCCTTGGGAAACGTGCCCTCACTTTTGCAACTTTCTCTCTTTACTCAAGATCGACTTCCTCTTCTCTTTCTCTCTCAACAAATGAATGCTTAACCCTACAAAGGGTGTGCCCTCCTACCCTAGTCGACCTCATGGGGGAAGGTGAAGAATCTTCTCATCCAACGGTAGAGATTAGACGAGATCAACGGTGGAAATAAAATCACTTTATTCACCCACTTTCCCTAAGTCTCAAAAAATCGCCTTTTAATTTGTCTCTCACAAATTAAATGACTAGGGTCCACATTAGGCACCTTCTCACCCCTTAGGCGCCTAGGTGACAAGAAACACTTGCCTAGGTACTTTTTAATTATTTTTAACACTCCCTCTTACTGAGGAAAGTGTTACTCACCACTCCAAGCTTGTCCCTGAAAAATACAAACTTGCCTTTGCCCAATGCTTTAGTGAGTATGTTTGCAACCTGCTCATTTGTAGATATGTATTGTAGCTCCACTGCTCCTCTCTAAACATAGTCACGGATGAAGTGATAACGAATCTCGATATGCTTAGACCCGTCAAGAAATACTGGATTCTCCGAGAGTTTAATGCAACTTTGATTGTCACAGTAAATCAAGGTAGGCCTCAACTGCACACCAAACAATCCCACCAGTAACTTGCGAAGCCAAAGGGCCTCACAACTGGCCTGACTGGCAGCCATATACTCAGCCTCTGCAGAGCTCAAAGCCACTTTTGCTTCCGACTGAACCAAGACACAACTGCTGAGCCCAATCCGAAACAACACCCAAAAGTACTCTTCCGATCACTGAAACGTCCTGCCCAATCTGAATCTGTATAGCCAACCAGACGAACTCCATCCCCTCTGATAGTCCAGACCATAATCTACCATACCACACAGATACCTGAGCACATATTTTGTTGCCACCCAGTGCACTCTCCTAGGCTCCACCATGAACTGACTGAGAGTGTTGACAGCAAAACAAATATTGGCCTGGTATTGACCAAATACATCAAAGAACCGATGAACTGAGGATATAAAGTGGAATCCACCAACTGTGACTCAAAAGCATGAAGCTTCTTCCAATTGGTAATCATAGGAGTGGTCAAGGGCCTACAATCCTGCCTCTGAAATCTCCTCAGAATATCACACACATACTTCCCATGTCCCAGGAAGATGTGTCCAGGCTCATCCCAAAAAATAGTGCATCGGTCCAATATCAGTCATCTCAAACTCTAAAGCAAGGCTCTCCTTGCAGCTAGTGATGAGTCTCTCTACCCCTGTAATGAAAAGATCATCCACATATAGCAAGAGAATGAGAGGATCCTCTCCAACGACAATGAAGTATAGGTTGGGATCCGCCTCACTCTTCTCAAAGCCCAACTATTGCAAATAGGCATCAATCCTCGAATACCAAGCTCTGGGAGCTTGTTTCAGCCCCATACAATGCCTTCTTCGGTCTACACACACGAGAATCTCTCCCATGCACCTCAAAGCCCAATGGCTGCTCAATATACACCTCCTCATGTATAAGACCATTCAGAAATGCGGTCTTCATATCCATCTGGTGGATCTTCCAACCCATCTCTGCTGCAATGGAAATCACTGACCTGATCGAGGTATAACTAGCAATTGGCGCGAAGCTCTCATCATAATCAACTCCCTCAACCTGTGAGAACCCCCGAGCTACAAAGCGAGCTTTGTACTTCTCAATGTTGCCATCTGCAGCATGCTTGAGTTTATAGAGCCACCTGGAAGTCACCACTGACTTCCCCTTAGGTCTAGGAACAACTTCCCAAACATCATTCTTCATGATGGAATTGTAATCTTCCGTCGTGGCATCTCTCCAAACCTCTCTACCAGTAGCCTCCTCAAAAGTGGAAGGCTCAAACTCCCGAATATTGCTCACCATCGCGATGTAGCTGCAAAATCTCTCAGGAGGTTTACTCTCCCTCACAACCTGCATGGGATTCCCCACTGAACCATGTGCCTCCCTCAAAGTATCATGAAGCCACTTGGGATTCCTCCTCTCTGAAGTAGTGTCCTGTGGAGGGGAGTCTCCCTACTCAACCCCATCTCCTGAAGACTGTGATCCTGAAGTAGACTCTGGCGAACTCGATACTGAAACCTGTGGACCAGTAACCTGCGATCCTAACATCTATGGCCATGTCACCTGTGGACCAGTCGTCACCAAAACTGGTGGCCCCGAACTCTGTGTCACCGAAGTCTATTGCGGACTTACCTGAATCTGAGGTGATGACTGCTCACCCCTCTCTGTCCCTCGTGACTTCCTAAAGGCTCCCTCCTCAAATCCCACATCCCTCCTCAAAACTATCTTCCTCAAGGAAGGAATGTATATACGAAAAGCCTTTGAAGTCTTTGCAAGATACCAAATATAATAAATATGCAAAATAGAAATAAAATGCTAGAAATGGCAGAATAACAGTAATATAACCAGCATAATCTCCACAATAACACAGAAATGATATAAGAACAGCAGCAGAAATAGCACTTTGATTCAAAAAGCAATGTTCACGGGCCTCTTCGAGGGGACGACCTCCAGTCGAGCCGTGCTCTGTTACTATAATCTTCAAGCTAGGGTTTTCATACCCTCGACCCGTATTTATACTAAATATGTCTATCAAGAGAAGCATCTAGAGGAAGATCCTTCTAGAAGCGAAAGATTCTATTAGGTCTTCTTACATCCACCTTATTCTATTTTATTGAAAGGCCTTATTAATATTGACCTTTATTACATCTGAATATATTGATCTACCTATGTGCGGGTTAGGACCCTAACATGTCCGCCCCCTTAAAAACAACCGTCCTCAAGGCTTGAGATGTGGAAACTGTTGTAGAATGGTAGCTGGTTCCCAAGTGGCATTTGCTGGAGTCGTATCTTTCCACTGGACTAGCACTTCCTTGATGGTTCTCTGACGCAGGCAACGCTCACACTGGTCCAAAATTGCTTCTGGCTGTAGCCAAATGGATCCTTCTTCAGCTAACTCTGGAAGGTTGGTTTGAATTTGGCACCTAGTTCCAATCACCTTCTTTAAGCATGAAACATGAAAAATAGGATGT
>JZKD02S1612268.1:607248-617784 GCA_000966675.3 Picea glauca | reverse complement strand
CTGCCAATAGCTGAATAATCTTCAGCAAAACTCTCTCCAACAAAACCATACGGCCTCTCTAGACCCTCCAAAACAAAACAAGAATGAAACAGCTGCTAGAAAGTGAGCCTCTGCGTGATTGTACGACCCTCCTGCGTAACCCCTGCGTCACTCTGTACGGCCCTGCCAAATCTTAAGCTTGGCCTCTGCGATTTGGTGAAGATTTGGCTCGATCCACCTGCTAGACTCTCCTCTGTTCTCCTGCAAAAACTCTCTCCTGCAAATCTGCAATCGATCTCTCTTCCTCAAGTGTCGATCTCTCTTCCTCAAGTGTGCCCCTCTAGCCCAGTTGATCTCTTTATTCTTCATTAAGCAAGTGAAACCCTAATCTCCAAAATGATTGAGGGTTGAGATCAACCCTCACCCTCATGATGAGATCAATGGTCAAGATTAAAAGACCACAACTTAAATTATTTTTCACTTTAACTTCAGAAGAAGTACTCAATAAAGTCAACTGAAAATTATAACACATTAACAGTTATTTTCCTAAGTTGGACTTAGGAAAACATTTAATTAATCAGCTTAGCCTAAGTTTCACTGTCCTCCATCATTCTAGGACGTTGAGATGATGATGGAAGACCTTCCTTGCTACAATCTCAACAACTTGCCCAATGCACAACCCTTGCAAGGGTCATGCCTCTCAGCAGTAATCTTAGGCAATCTGGTAACTGCCTCCCTCAACTGTCCCAAAGCACCAACATGAATATGTGCCATCCTCCTATGCCACAACTCACATGTGTCTGTGGTGAAACTCACTAATGCTCTCCCTAGTTGAACATGTAACCTGTAGACCTTCTCCTCTCGAACCCCAATCATCTTGTCCATCTTCTCACCTGAC
Source organism: Picea glauca (assembly GCA_000966675.3). Classification (NCBI taxonomy): domain Eukaryota; kingdom Viridiplantae; phylum Streptophyta; class Pinopsida; order Pinales; family Pinaceae; genus Picea; species Picea glauca. Next base: position 616,907 of record JZKD02S1612268.1, on the reverse strand, counting down.
CCACCAGGTCTGATGAAGACCTTTCCTTTACGGAAAGTGACCTCATATCCCTTATCCTCAAGAGTAGAGACTGAGATGAGGTTCTTGGTCAACCCTGGAACATATAACACATCACTAAAACGGAGTGGTTTCTCGAACTCCCTCTGAAATGAGATTGTGCCAACTCCTTGTGCCTTATAGCGCCTGTCATCCCCTAACTCCATGACTAGATTTACGCCTCCCTCCTGTAGCCTAGTAAACCACTCTTTGTGCCCTGTCATATGACAAGATGCACCATTGTTTACAAACCACATGTCTGAAACAGTTGTAATAGATATACAAGCTATGAAACATAAATCCTCCTCAAATGACTTAGCAAACTCATCCACTATTGTTGAAGTTGCCATTTGTGGCTTCTTCTTCTTCCTCTCTGGACACTATGATGTAAAGTGTCCCATCTTGTGACACTGGAAGCACTTGACTTTTGAGAAGTCAATGTTTTTCTTTCCACCTTTCTTCTTCTTGTTGCCCTTTGCTTTGGCTGCAAGGGCCAAGCCTTCTTCCTCCTCTGCATGAGTTGAAGATGATGGTCCTGCTTGACCAATTCTAATCTCTTCCTACACAAAATCGTCCCACAGTCGCTGCCAATCAGAAAGCTTATCCCAAGCTACCACACCACGGACAAAAACGCCACATGACTTAGTAAAGCCATCTAGTGCAATACGCACTAGCTCAAGATCTTTGTTCTTTTCACCGATTGTTGTAAGTTCATCCCTAAACTGTGTTATCCTGGTAAGATAAGGTATTACACCCTCACCTTTGGCCATCTTGGTCCCATGCCATTGCTTTCGCAGAGCCATCACTTTGTTTTTATTTTTGTTTTAGTAGAGGTCACTTAAGGCTTTCCACATATCTTTTGCCTCAGCTTTTCCTGAGAGATGTGAGACCACATGGTCTTTTATCCCATCAAGAATCAGGCTCTTTGCCTTAGCCTCACCTTTCTTCCAGATGACCAATTCAGTTGCACCTGTGGAAGTTGTTGCCTTGTCATTGACATGTTCTGACACATCATTGACTTCTAGTATCATAGTCATTCTTTCCTTCCAGGTGGGGTAATTTTGAGCGCCTTGTAACCTGTCTTCCACCCTCAAACTCGGCCATTTTTTGAAAGTGTTATGTTCAAATCCTCACGGCTCAAACCCTACCTCTGCTTCACTTTTATGCTGAAACCCTAGTGTAGAAACCCTAGGCGCAAGGGAAGATGACGGTTGCCTTAGATTTGTGCCTGAAACTTCAAATTTCGTTTGGATCTTGAAAACCCACTTGTGATACTACCTCTTTAACAATCCTGCTCTCAAACCATGTGAAATTTCTAAAAAACCCCAACTCACTTTAAACCAATCAAATTAATTTTAACTGATTATCAAGGGTTTTCTTCACAATAAATTAAATACACATCAGAAATAAATTACTAGGAACTGAAAGTAAAGAAGACCACAATCACATCAAATGCACATACTTTATTTTGGACAATAGTCCCCGGAAAAACCCAAGATGGGAAAACTGGTGCAGCAGATATGAGGATTTTATTATTTCTGAGTAGGAAAATATGGAAAATTCTTACAAAATAAAACGACCTCTGCCAACAATTGAATAACTTCAGCAAAACCCTCTCCAATAGTATCGTACTGTCTCTCTAGACCACAGAACCAAAACGAAACAGCAGCAATAAGATGAGCCTCTAACTGATTGTACGACCCTCCTACGTCACCCCTGCATCACTCTATACGGCTGATGAGCCTCTGCGTGATTGTACGACCCTCCTGTGTCACCTCTGCATCACTTTGTACGACCCTGCCAAATCTTAAGCTTAGCCTCTGCGATTTGGTAAAGAAGTGTGTCGATCCACCTGCTAGACTCTCCTCTATCCTCCTGAAAAACTCTCACCCTGCAAATCTGCAATCAATCTCTCTGGAATTGATCTCTCTTTCTCTTGTGCGCCCCCTTAGCCCAGCCAATCTCTTTATTCTTCATTGAGCAAGTGAAACCCTAACCTCCAAAAGGATGGAGGGATGAGATCAACCCTAACCCTCATGTTGAGATCAATGGTCAAGATGAAAAGACCACAACTTAAATTATTTTTCACTTTAACTTTAGAAAAAGTACTCAATAAAGTCAACTGAAAACTATAACACATCAACAGTTCTTTTCTAAGTTAGACTTAGGAAAACATTTAATTAATTGACTTAGCCTAAGTTTAATTGCCCTCCATCATGCTAGGACGTTGTAATGATGATGAAAGACCTTCCTTGCTACAATCTCAACAATTCACTTCCAAAGTGTGTTCCAAGAGGGAGCGTTCTAGAAGCACCCTCCAGAGCACATGCTCCTTGCCTCTATGGGGAGCATTCAGGGAGCGGCACTCCAGGAACACTCCCAGAAGCTTAAAAAACACTCTGAAAGCACTCCTACGACCTAGGCGAAATTGGGCATTTTTGCTTGCTTGTGGGAACCAAGGCAAGGTTCGAAAAGGTTGCTTAATGAATGGCTAAGGTTCCTTTAATGGATTAAAACACTCGTTCACTCCATATTCTCTCATTCTATTTCTCATTTCACTCATCTTTGTTAGGGTTTTGAGTAGGCTTCTTGCTAGTTGTTGAGAAGCATATTTGCAAGAGCTTGGAGAGGAGATTGAAGGCTTCTATTTCTGAGAGCTTGGAAAAGAGAGTGAAGGTTGCCATACTTACATTCAACCACCATCGCTCTAGTGCAGGCAACAAGTTATTCTCAAGAAGAATGATGGGTATGTAATTTATCCATTTGGTTCCAATTTTTATTACGATGGTGGTGTTCGAAAACAATATCGGTGATGAGGAGGAAGAACTAGAAGTAGGCAATGGTACGAACCATGGAGAGGAGGAGAACAAGAAGTAGGCAATGGCACATACCATGGAGAGGAGGAGAACTAGAAGTGGGCAATGGCACGTACCATGGAGAGGAGGAAGAAATGGAAGGGGATGATGATCATGAAACTAACAATGAAGATGGAAAGAAACACAAAGATATTTCAACACCCTTGTGGAAGTATCTAACAAAGCTTGAGGGAGGGAAAGGGGGTGGAACAACAAAATTCACATGCTCCCATTGTAAATCACCTTACTCAGGTTCATATACCCATGTGAGAAAGCATCTTTGTGGGATTATGCCATGTAATGAAAATAAGACTATAGGAGTGAGAACTTGTGATCAAATGCTAGTGAAAGATAGAAACAGCTACAGCAAGCAACAAGAGACCACACAAAACAAATCCAAAAAATCAAGGGTTGAATCTAGGACCTCAAGCTCACATAGAATGTTCCATGGTCAATCCCCATCCCTCCATGCTAGTGGATTCTTCCATGTGCATTCATGGCGTAGAACAATATTATATTTCCTTGACAATGGTTGTAGAGATGACATGGACACAAAAAATTTCAAGGTTCTCTATGCATGTGGTATACCATTCAATGTTCTTCGCTCACCCTATTGGCATGAAATGGTACAAGCCATCAATGATGCCCCTAAAGGATATAAGAGCCCCGGGTATGACAAATCCAAAACCATGGGACTTGATAGGGAAAGAGCAAAAATCCATAATGCTTTAGGGCAATTTACAAATGATTGGACTGAATATGGGATATCCATTATATCTAATGGTTGGACAAAGGTTAAATGAAGGCCATTAATAAATATTCTTAGTGTGTCTACTAGTGGTGTGGTCTTCCTTTCAACCCATGACCATTCAAATCGTTACAAGACCGATATAAATATTGCAGAACCCTTAATTAAAACCATGCAAGAGATTGGGTTGTACAATGTCATTCAAGTGATCATTAATAGTGTTGCTAAATGTAAGGCAACAAGAGAAATCATTGAGGATATGTACCATAACATATTTTTGTTAGGGTGTTTGGTTCACACATTGAACCTCTTGATGCACGATTTATTAAGATAAAGAACCTTGATTATAAATGAATTGGTGCATTGTACAAGAAAGGGAAGAGAATGATAAAATTTATTACCAATCATAGCCATGCACACTACATTTTCCACAATCACTCTAAGTTGGAGCTACTTGAAATCGCATTCTACCTTTTAATTGTATTCTACATTTTAAACACTAAATCTCCAATAAGTTAACTTACTTAGTCAACAATGTCCATTGAAATTTAGATCATAGTTACTAAGATCGCGAGTCAAACTCGCCATACCAAGTTCGATTCAAATCAGACCTTAAACGATTTTTTCCCAATCTACTAGAGTCAAACACTTCCTTATTAGCTTTGTCAAGTCATTCACATGTCCAAGTCATCTAATTATGGATAGAAATCTCAATTCAATTGTCCGGGATGTCCTACGACCTAGATGGAACCATCAACCACTGAGCTCTGAAGGAAGTTCTATGTCTACTAATGCTAAGTGAGCTGACCCGGGATCTGAGGCGACAACTTTGCAACGTCTCCCTGGCGATGATTGAATGGCTCCTCCAAGTGTCACAGGATGCAATGAGGTGGTAAAGTTTTTCGTTGATCTCTTGGTACCCCTGTCCTCTGGTAAGACCAAAAAAAAAAGATGTGATCAACCTAGTGGTGTCTAGGGAGGGCAATCATTAGAAGGAGTAGGATCTAAATCCAAGCGCCTTGTAACACCCTTGTTTCCCCCAAATTGTAATTAATCATAGAATAGGAATTACCATGCTAATGCATGAGGAAAATGTAAATGTATTATTGTTTGAGTTGCCAATAACTGACTGTGGGGGTGAAGCCTTGAAAGTACCGGCCATGATATCACTAGAGGAAGAATGTGAAAACCATACAAGAGGGTTCATATATCAAATAACCCCAAAACCTCCCTTGATAAGGATGACAAACCTCCTTTGAATCCCAAAAAAAGAAAATCAGTCAATGAAGAAAGGATCGGTGGTTGAATCACCAACCGCCCCCATAAATGGAAACCTGAGCTGTCAGTTCGAAGTACCACAGGGACCTGCAAACCTGAGCTTTCTTCTGACAGAGGGAACAGGATAGGTCAACAAAAACCTCCCACGGTAAGGGGGACACACACGGGAGGGGAGACACCCGACACCAGACAAGAGGGGAAGCTCTCCAGAGAATCACAAAGAGAAGGTCGCGAGCTTGATGTCGAAGAGCATTTGAGAAACCTCGCCGAGGCCACAACCGAGTGAGGAAGCTCCGAGTTGCAGAAAACAGGACCTGAACAGAAGCTGAAATAGAGAGAGAGAACCCTGGAGAACTGTGAGAATTCCCTGGTGATATCATGGCTCGGCACGGGGGTGGCCGGAGTGCTAAGAATGAATGCCTCTGTGCCTATGGTCGAGTGGAAGGACGAACACCCACAGTCAGTTGGTTGGCGGCAACCTGTAATAGATAAGCATTTTCTTACTCTGGGTAATTTAGCTGTAACTGGGCATGAATTTGGTTATACTGTGTATATTTCAGGAATTGTGCTTGATTTCTGAATGGATATATTGTGTCTCCTTCCTTATTGCTTGACTGTAAAATTAGGCTAGTAAGAGATTATATGGATAGGACATGATTGGTACTCATAAATGCTTGTGTCCTGTGGCGGCTTGAGTTAGAGCCATGAACTGTGAGTTTGTCGACCTTAGGCATAGTTTCATGTACACATGCCAACCTTCCTAGTCGTCTAGAGTCCCTTGGAGGACGATTTTTGTTAAGCTCAGGAGAGGTAGTGTAGTTATGCACAGGCTCCCTGCGAAGCAAGTAGAGACCGACACTCACTCAAGTCCTAGACTTGACGAATGAGCACAAGGGGTGCACGGAAGACTCTTCTAAGAGTCAAGCCCAGGAGAAAGAGCGCAAAGCTCTTAATTCCTTCATAGCTGAGAAAGCTCAGGAGGGACAACACCTTTAGTAGGTGCTGACGAGACCCAATAGTCGGCTTGCAGTAGAAGATCGAAGGCTAAGACCTTTAAGACTTGGAAATCTTCCAAAGAAAAGGAAGAAAGCATGAGCTCAGGGAGGAGCTACAGCTACCGTCAGATCTCGCGTGGATAGCCGATAGCCATCGAATCCAGGGGAAGCTGCACGAGGTTTAAGCCTCGCATACGCAAAGGTGAGGACTCATAAAAGTCTCGAAAAGATCTGGACCGTCCATTTCAGAGGACACGTGGCAAAGATCCGAACCCATTGGAGTTTCAGATACCAGAAGGTTGAAGGACTAGAATCGTGTAGTCGCTGCATCACGAACTCCCGGTTCGCAAAATCCCGATATAGGAGAGGAGCCATCGGATTTCGGTATTTCGGCTATTCGGAGTTCGGGACGTAGAGGAGGTTGTGGTCTTGGTACCGAGAGTTTCAAACTCCCGGTACGCGAAACAACGAAAGCATCGGGACCGTCCATTCCAAAGGACACGTGGCAGCGATCTGAATCCATTGGGGTTTCGGATACCGGGAGGTTGAAAGACCAAGAGTTTGGTCGCGGTGGATTCGCGAAGTCGCAAATCCCGAAGTCCCGAAAGGTGCACGCAGTTGAGGTTTCGGGGAAATCCCCGAAAGGAGATTTTGGTAATTCGGTTACCGGGAAAACAAGGGGTAAGAGTTATGAACTCTTGACCCATAAAACCCCGAAAGGATCTAAGCCGTGGGATCAGGAGAGGGTTTGAGCCGTTGATCTCGCTCAGAAGAAGGAGGACCGGAATTTTGGGATTCGGCACTTCGATACTTCGGATATCGAGAGTACGAGAGGACAAGGAATTGGAGCAACAGGATTCGCGAAGTCCCGAAACGCGAAATCCCGAAAGCGTTTGGAGGAGTAGTGCCAGGTCACGGAACAAGGATAGGGTTCGGCATACCGGGGTTCGAGATTTCGGAAGTTCCGAGTACAAGGAACCGGGGCGCTTTGCGTTGAAACTCCCGAAGTCACGAAACGCGACATATTGTTGGAGTAGGTGTGTGAAATCGTGGATAAGTATTGTTTGTAACGGAATCGCGAAATCGTGAATCCGAAACCCCGAAAGGATGTGGGTCGTCGATCCAATTGGATCGTAGCCGTTGGTTCAAGAGGGACATGGACCGTTGATCTCTCAGTGGAGATATTTCGATATTTCGGCTACCGGGGTTATAAAGAGTAAGAGAGTCAGGACTCTTGATCCATGGAATCCCGAAAGGATCCAAACCGTCGGATCAAGGGAGGCTTACAGTCGTTGATCTCCCTTGGGAGGGGAACTTCGGAGATTTCGGAGTTTCGGGGTTTTGAAAGGGAGAGGAAGAGACATTGCATCGCAATTCCCTGAATAGCAAAAATTCAGTAAGTGCTTTGTCGATTAAGCGCGTGGTCATGGAACAGGGTCACATGGACAAGACCCAAGCGGGGAGCTTGTCACTCACCAGCCCTTTCGAGGTTCGGCATTTCGTGGTTTGAAGAGTCGAAAGACTTGACTCTCTTGCATCGCAGAGTCGCGAAATGTGAAAGGTGTCTCTTGGCTTGGCCTGTGGTCATAACCAACGATCACATGGAGGTGGATAAGGGAAGAGCTAGCCCGCGCTAGGCCCCGTAGGAATTCAGGGATTCTATTCCTTGAGGAAAAGCAAAAAAAAATATTATGCCATAGTGGGTATGTGACACGCCTCCCTCGTATGAATAGCCAAGCATCATTGGTCAGAATAGTGAAAGAAAGTCGAGAGAGAGTTCTAGGACTTTTAGAAGGGACAGTAAATCGACCACAAATCTCATGGACATCGAAAGACGAAATGCTCCTCTATCTCCATCTCATGTAGGTTGCAGAGCTGGCAAGTTGTGTCCGCACGAAGAATGTGATGTTTGACTTCAACCCAGAGTGAATGCAGGCCAACTCTATTGTCCAAGCAAATCCTAAGTGCATGCATCCACTGTCAAAGTGTATAAGTAGGATAAACAATGAGGACATCGCTCAACTCCATAAAGTGCTTTGCAAAGAAGACCATCTTACGATTCAACCCCAATTGGTCGGGCGATACAGGTGGCATGTATATACTGCATGTATAAGTCTTCTATGGTGATCTTGTTTGTTGAGAAATGTAGCTCAAGCAAGAACTTGTTGCACAGGTTCAGTGTGAACGTGTAAGAAGTGGTTCAAGACATTTCTTTAGTGACCACTAAGGAAAAGTCAGATATAATTCTATCGTGTAATTTCACTTTAAAAATGAAAGAAAAAGTGAAAGTCTAATGTTCTAAAGTTAACTAGTCTTAGGAATCTAAATGAAAATTTCTAAAAGTTCTAGAACATTAGTGACTTGGATTAGGATTTATTTTAGTTGTACATCTCAAGATTGAGATAGGTGGCAACTAAGATTGAAGAGACTAGTTGCTAGGATTGATGAGATTAGTTATCTTCTCTCAAAGCATAAATAGGATAAGATAGGAGAGTTCAATCACATACATGAGAAGACAACAAGAGTGATGGAAGAGGGCAGAGTGCATTTAAGGAGAAAAAGAGGAGCAGATTGTTTAAGTGACCAACAAGAATAGCAGGCCATACAGGTCGTACCACTGTTGTTGTAGTCCTTTCTTCATACACAGGTCGTACACCCTCAAATATGGCCATACACTATTTTTTGAGATGATTCAATTGATCGCACAGGTGTTGGTTCAAAGCAAGCTACAGAGGTCACCTTGTAAGCTTTGATCAAAGGAATGAAAAGTTGATTTGAAGGAGAAATCCATGTCTATGTGTTTTATTCATTCCCCTCTTCACTTTTCAACTATAATGTTCAAAATTTTAATTTTCTGCCATTAAATAAATTATGTTTTGAGTTATTTAGCTTGAGAACATTAGGACAACAATCACCTAGGCTTGATAAATTTACATGGCATCGAAGCAATTTCTCTGATTGATATTCTCAATGATTTACAGTAGTAAATCCACTATCAGAAAGGACCAGCAGTCAGAGGGTTTCAGTGTTTCTTTTAAGGACTAATTTTCAGATCTGGGAGTTTGTGCATTGGATCTCAGAGATGGCCTCAACTAGCCTCAAATTCAAGGACAGACTGGATAGCGCCTCAGATTTCTTGTCATGGAAAGTGAGGCTTACACTCTTATTAGAAGAGAATGATCTATGGAATATTGTGAAGGATGTTGTGCCTTTGCCTATAGATCCGCAACAGTTGGCAACTCACAAGAAGGAAGTGAGGGCCAAGCAGATGATTATGGACGCCATAAAGGATCATTTCATCCCTCATATATCTAAGAAGAAGACGACAAAGGAAATGTTTGATGCCCTGGTTAGCCTCTACCATAGTGAGAACATAAATAGAAAAATAATATTGCGAAACAAACTCAAATCCATAGAGATGACCAACTCAGATTCGGTCACCAATTATCTTATGAAGGTCATGCAAATTCATGATCAACTTCCAAGAATTGAGGAGAAGGTTGTAGATGTAGAGCTAGTGAACATGGCACATTAATGGATTCCCAACTTCTTGGGAACCATTTGTCAAAGGTATTTGTGATCGTGAGAACCTCCCTAACTTTGAAAGGTTGTGGGATGACTGTATCCAGGAGGAAACTGTTAAATTTACATGCAGCAGCGAGAGCCATTCTCCTGAAGGATGGCTAAGACCCTAGACGAGATCTAGGGCACCCAGTGCACTCCTGGGATATGTGGTCTGGGACATAT
>JZKD02S1612268.1:542981-605840 GCA_000966675.3 Picea glauca | reverse complement strand
CTGGAATATCTATGTTAGTTAGGGTTTTCCTCTTACTGTTTGAGATCTAGATTAATTGATTATATGACTGTACAAGCTTAAGATCAGAGTTTTGTTCTACTGTCATTGCCTATTGCTGTTCTGTACTTCAGATCTAAAGGAAGCTTTGTTCTAATTTTTTGAAAAGAGACTGTTGTATTGTTCTTACCCTAAAATTCTAACAGAAACTCAGATGGAGTCAAAGGGCCAGCAAGAAGGGTGGTGACATGAACCTAACCTATTTGGTCAGACAAATAAGGGTAGAGGTATAGGACCCAGCGAGAGTAAGGGAAAGAGTCAAGAAAAAAGGACATGAGTAAAATCAAGTGCTTCACTTGCCATAAGCACGTTAATGATGCATCACAATGTCCAGATAAGAAAAAGGGTAAAGGGAAGCAGCAACAGAAATAGGTAGCAGCCTCTACAAAAGCTCAAATGAATGATTTTACTGCCAAGTTAGAGAAGGATTTTTCAATGGTATCTTGTCTTTCTATCAACATAGTTCCTGGGAATGCGTGGTATATGGGCAGTGGAGCATATCTTCACATGACATCAGCCCGAAAGTTATTTTCTAGTCTAACAACAGTTATTTTCTAATCTAACGAAGTAAGACTCAAGAGCATAGGTTGAGCTTGGTGATGATGCCAAGTACCTAGTAGCAGTAGTTGGTACTACTCCTTTCCAGCTCGAGTCAGTAACTCTTTCGATTTTGATGATGTCTTGTTTGTTCCAGGTCTTAGAAAGAACTCTTTCAGTTTTGGTTATGGAGGATAACGGTGATGTTGTGGAGTTCAAGAACTAGCAAGCTCATCAAGCTGAAGGAATCTAGCCTAGATACAACCCAAGCAATCAAGGTAAGAGAAAGTAATCTTCACAGGTTGCAAGGTGTACTTGTTCGAGCCCTAGTTCATAACTTGACAACCTGTGTGAGTTGTGACACAAGAGGATGGGGCACCTGCATCACAGGGCGTTGCCTATTATAAGAGAGATAGTCATAGTTCTTCCAGAATTCAGCATTGATCAGCAGGGATTATGCAGAGGGTGCACGCTTGGCTAGCATGCCAAGGCTACTTTCTCGAGCATCGAGAATAGGTCTAAGGAGATTCTAGACCTAGTACATTCAGATGTTTGTGGACCAATATCAGTAGCATCAATTTCAGGAAGCATGTACTATGTTTCCTTCAATGATGGCTTCTCTCGCAAAACTTGGATCTACATCCTAAAGACCAAGGATGAGATCTTTAGCAGGTTTCAAGAGTTCAAAGCTCTAGTGGAAAGCCAGACAAGGAAGAAGATCAAAGTCTTGAGATTGGACACTGGGGGTGAGTATACCTCCAAGAAGTTTGAGGTTTTCTACAAGGACGCATGAATCGAGAGGGAGCTAATTGCTCTATACAACCCACATCAAAATGGGGTTGTAATGCAGAATAATGAATCCATCATAGGGGCTACTAAGGCAATGATTTGTGACTAAGACTTGTTGATATTTCTTTGGGCATAGGTATGCAACACAACAGTCTACATCCAAAATTGGTGTCCTCACAGGATCTTGGAGGGAAAAACAGCAAAGGAGGTGTTCACTGCTCTAAAGCCATAGGTGAGTCATTTCCACATCTTTGGATGTCCAATTTTTATCCATGTATCAATAAAGAAGAGGACCAAGTTGGAGCCTTCCAATGGGAAGGGTTTATTTATGGGTTTATTTGTGGGTTACAGTAAGATTTCAAAGGCCTACAGGATCTATATCTCAAAACAAAGTAAGGTAGTAATTAGCAGGGATGTAAAGTTTTTGGAAAAATTTGCATCAAAGAAGTCCAATGAACCTACTCTAGTGACAGAGGATGAGGAGCAGGAAGCTCGAAAGGTTGAGCTCGAGTCACCAGTGACTTCCAAAGTAGTACAACAGCCTTCAGGTGAAGAGGAGACAGTAGCCCCTTCCACTTTTGTTCTTCTATTAAGAGACCTCAATGGTTCACTCAAACATTGAGGGATGCTCAAAAGCATGTGGAGGCTCCTAGGAGCACATTTAGAGAGAGAAGACCTCCAAGAAGTTTCTAGAGTACATGGCATTGATGAGCAACGTATAGATTTCGAGCCTTCCAACTTTCACGAGGTAGCAGACTAGAAGGTATGGCGAGATGCCATGGTGGAGGAGTACACCTCCATCATGAATAATGATGTTTGAGACATAGTGTCAAGACCCGAGGGGAAGTCAATGGTGAGTTTCAAGTGGCTCTACGAGATCAAGCATGCAAAAAATGATAGCATTGAGAAGTTCAAAGTGAGGTCCATGGAGAGAGGGTTCTCCTAGACAAAGGGAGTGGACTATAAGCAGACATTTGCTCCAATTTCCAAGCACTGTGACAACCAAATCTGGCTCACCAATTAAATATCTAAAATATTTGGAATACAATGTAGAAATCCATGTGGATAACAATATATATGTGTGTGTGTAATAATAGATAGATAGTATGAATAGTATGATTACAATGAAGGTGAGGGTTATTATACCCACACAGGGGTGCCCTTTCACTAAGGGACATGCCCTTTAGATAAGACACATCTTTTCATTATGAAGTATTTTCATTATTTAATTATTAATTATTATTATTTTATTATCATTTATTTATATATATTTTTATATATTTGTGTTTGTTGCATTGCCTTACCCTTTTGAAAAGCTTTGTCCTAAAGCATATTTATTGAAAGGCCTTATGTCTTTGCTCTAGCTTGTAATGTCTTTGCTTGGTTCTTGGTTCTTGATGTTGATATGGTTGATGATACAAGACGATACGAACTTATAAGTGTTGAGCATAATTGTTAAACTGTAAAAATATATGACCATCCTAATTCGATCTTTTGTGGAACATTGCACTTATCGGATTGCCAAGATGAATTGTATTTATGAGATTCAATTGTACTAGCATCAATATTCTTCGGACAATAGGTCAATTGGGTTCGTTTGGATCGATGTTGATATACTGACTGATTAAGGTACCTAGTCTTGTGATTAGGATGTCGATAAGGCATCTTTGTAACATAACCTTCTCTTACTGTACTTGTAGCATTTTCTCGGTTTACTTTCGATGTTATTTCTTCTTCATGCTTTGGTGTTACCTTGTTGATCACTAAATTTATATTAGTAAGTATACCTCGAGTTCCCATTGTTTGTACTCCAACATCTGAGTAAGTCTTTACTTCAACTAGTTTGGAATCTTCTTGAGTCGTGATATGCACTGGATCTGTATTTGTTCCCTTCTCCTCAACTTGGATTTTTTCACTTGAAGACTTTGATGCTTCCTCTGGATTTGTGACTTCTTATCATTTTTATGCGTATTGATTTGCATAAGTAGGTTTTGATTATGAATCTATAAGCGTGCAAATTCTTCATTTTCAGATTTGTTGATTTTGTTCTTAATGTCTGGATTTTCATGTTTCTCATCTATTAACTTTCTGATTTCTTCTAGTAACCCTTGATTAAGGTTCTTCAAAGGAGAATTTTCTTCATTTATTTCTGATAGGCTCTTCTCGAGATTGCCCTTTTCTTGTTCTAATTTTTTATTGCACTGCTTCTTTGCTTTACTGATTTGTGCAAGTAATTTTTCACTATGATCTTTTAGGCGAGAAATTTCGTCGTTTTTATCTACAATAACCTTGCCAAATTCTTTTTGCACCTTTTGTGTTGTCTTATGATTATCTTGAAAAATAATCTTTGAGATATCTTTAAGGTCTTTTAATGTTACTAGATCTGAATCCAAATTAACCTCATGTAACGTTATCTTCTTTTTATAGGAGAATGTAAAAAACTTCTTCGTGTTTAAGATGAAAGACCCTAGTGTTTATATCCAAGGTGAACCCAGAAATATGTCACCCTCATTGCACCATAAAGATCTGACAGTGAATTGCGACACAAAGGTATAATCCCCAATATTCAGTTATAAATCGGTTATGTCATATTGTTTCTCGTTCCACAAGTCTAGTTTTTCAATTATATTTGACTCAAGAATCGCTAATTGGTTAGCGAATTCAATATTAACATAATTATTATATCTGGTGGGTGCAATAGAAATAATGATATCTTTCCCTCCAAGTGTCCCTTTCACTCTAAGTAACACTGAAGTAGAGTAGTTCCCTAAACTTTTAGGGAATCTTCCTTTATCCTCATTACTCGAATCCATTTTGTTTTTTGTCGAAATTTTGCAATAAAATATTTTCCTTTTAATTCCTTGTAACTTTGTACTTTAATGAAAAGCACTTTAATATTGTTTTCACAAATTTCGAAAAAAATCTTTATCAAATCCTCTTAATGAGAATTGGCCACTTTTTATAACCTTGAATAGGAACTTAGGGGGAACTTAGGGAATCTTTAATTACAGCTTTCTTCGAAATTGATGATTTTATACTCTTTTTCACTTTTGCTTTTCCTGAGTACCTTTTTTGTACTCAAAAGAATAGTGCTTTAATGTTTTTCTTTCTGAACTTTATGACAAACCTCCTCACTTATTTATATAAGAAATTTGGAATTGAAAACATATTATATACTTATTTTTTTCTTTGAATACCCTTCCTCATATAATATAACGAACCAAATGAGTATCCCTTCTTAACTTTAAAATGGCTTGTTCTTCCGTTCCAACTCGGTAAAATAAATATTTTTTTCACTTGTTGATTTTTTAATGTAAGTGCTAAAGAACTCGGTGATTGATTCATTAATAAAACTTCAATGTGATAAACAATTCCTTGTATTTTTGTGTTGGCACCGTAATCAAGCGGCCTATTAATGCTTAGCCTGTAAAAACATCATACATGAGTCACGACTTTTCGGTGGAGGTTTTTTGGACTGATATTTTGTGCAATTGTAATCTCTAGGCGCGTTTAGTTGTTACAGGTCACAATCTTTTATTTTTGTGTGCCAAATGAAGTGAACAAAGAGGTTTTGAAGGGCGAATTCATACCCGCGGTTTCCCTGCTCTTTATTTCTCTGTGGCTTCCAATAGCGACGGATATCAAAAATTGGTATTGGCGGTGGGGAAGGCAAACGAATTTGGCTGCTGAAAGATATGGATTAAAAAATGTGATGATTCTAAGTTTATTTCCAGCAACACAAATATTTAACTTCACTGTTGTGTCCTTTTGCAGTAGTTTTAGTGGTTTTTTTTATTTATCAGCAATTCTCTTGACTTGCCTCAACTGCGAAATAATTCGCGGAATAATTCTTCCAAAAAGTTCTATTTTGTAATTCACCTTCATGATTTTCGGGTTTTCTTCGAACTTGCGGCAAAATATATTTTTCAAGAAAATTCTGAACTTTTAATGGCCAAAAGCATGATTATGGTCAAAGATCTGAAGAAATCAGAGAAATTTTGAATGAAGTGTGGCCAATGCACCTTTCTTCATGCACAAGCCGTACACCCTCAAATATGATCGCACATTGTTGTTTGACATGATTTTATTGACCCTACAGCTGTTGGTTCAAAGCATGCTGCAAAGGTCACCTTATAAGCATTGATCAAAGGAATGAAAAGTTGGTTTGAAGGAGAAATCCCTTTGTGTGTTTTATTTCTTCCACTGTTCATTTTTCAGCTATTGTGTGATTGATGCAACATTCAATAATTTAATTTTCTACTGTTAAATAAATTATGTTTTGAATTATTTATCTTGAAGAACATTAGGTAGGCAGCCACCTAGGCTTGAAAAATTTACATCATTCAACTCCTGCTTGGTTGCCAAGAGATGACTAGGGGCATCAAGAGAGTAATGGAATCGAAAGGCAATCCATCAAGATGCCCACAAACTTTAGGAGGTGTGTAACATACACAAACCAACAATGATTCTACCCCGAGGAACTGGCTAAGGCTATGGACTTCGAGGAGCAATAAGCAAGATAACAATATCGAGCTTGGCTAATGATTGAATCCGCAAAGCTCCGAATGCAAGGAAGAAGAAACATAGGTCCAAAGATGGATTCAATCCTGAAAAGGTGGACCACAAACTCCCCCTATATGATGGGTTGAGGGACTATCCTCTTGCTTCTAATGATGTGGCAAATCATGAGGATCTGGACTTGCTCCATCTCAACCCAATCTGACTTCAGCAAACTAGGTCCCCAAACCTCCAAGCCATAAAGGACTTTGGATCTAACAGTGGTGTCCAGCAAATCAATCCTGGACGAAATGTCCTAAAAATGATTTTGAAAGCATGGTCTCTCCAAACAAGCAAGGGAGCCATATGTTATCTTTTGTGGCTACTCTAAAAACGTTTTCACCTAGCTAAAAGAGCATTAGGTCTTCTCAGTCCCTTGGCGATGCTTCTTGGACATATGATTGGCTCAATTTGGGTGGATGCCTGACCTGGGTTAGAGTGCTAGCATAACACCCATACCTAGGTGGTTATCCTAATCGACATGATGACTAACCCATTGGGTGCACAAAATGTGGGGAGTCGATTGCTTGATTAGGAGCGAAACCTACCTATGAGGAGGAGAACTAGGCACTCGAAGGAGAGCACTAAGCCCTAAGAGCTTGGGACCATATGATATGCACCTTGGAGGTTGGACACTTGGGTTGAGAAGCATACTTCACAAAAGTTGGTTTTGCACTTTGAGACATATGTTGAGGAGAAGCATTGGAGCATGGTAACCACCTTTGCACACATGTTGAGAAGCATTGGGCACAAGAGGACATGTGGCATACAGCTAGAGAAGAAACACCTTACATCAGGTCACTTGGACAACAACAGAAAGCCACCATGGAAGAGAGAGCATTGCACTAACAATTTTTTGGATAGCACACATCTTGGAGGGGGAGCATTGAGCCCAAGGAGAATCATGCTTGGAGAGCACACCACCTTAGGGCCCTGTAAAGCCCTAATATGACACTTGTCATCCTTGTTGGTTACTTGTATGGACCTAAGTCCATGTTTTATGTTTCCCTCCCTCACCTAGTCTATATAAAGGGAGGAGATTGCCTTTGTTATCACATACCATCATTGTACTATTTATTCTATCTTGATAAATGTCTTGGAGATGTCTTATAGGGAGCAAGACTTGGTTTTGTGATGTAAACCCTAGGAGAAGATATGAAATGAGAGAGCACTTGGATGTTCTTGGAGAGATTGCTCTTGTAATTAGCAAGACGACTCTAGGGTTTGTGATATGCAAGGAAACCCTAGAGGAGATAATGCCATATCATGTAGAAGATATGACGCTTGTTGTAAACCAAGAGGAGGTAGCACTAGGGTTCCAAACCCTAGAGAAGACATGAAGAGAGCAGTGAATGCCTTGGACGATATTGCAACCTTTTTCTTGTGTGAAGCATGGAGGCTAGGGCAAGATCATGGTGAACCTAGCTTGAAGAGTCTTGAGCTTGGTGCAATACTTTGCTTGGAACTAGACTTGTTTATAAGTAAAGTGTTTTTCCTAATTAATTGAGTTTAATTTAATGAAATGCTAAAGCTATTAGCATTATTGAATTAAATGAATCTTAGTCATTGATCTCAAGCGAGGTCAGATCTAATCTCAACCATTGATCACTTTGGAGATTAGGGCTAGGTCATAACTCAAGATTATAAAAGCAAAGCTAGGTCAAGGGGAGAGATACAATCATGGAGACATCTATTGGAGTCAATGACTCATAGAGAGAGAGCAAAGAAGGAATTTTGCTCAAGGAGATCTTAGCAAGGGTGAAGGACTTTCACCTAGAGATCTGATCATCCCAAAGGAGAAGGGAGCAACAACAACAAACAGATCTGGTAGCAAAGATAGATCTGGGCAGCAGTAGATATAGCCGCAAATCGAGTCGTACAGAGTCGAAGCAACGTTGTACGTGCAGGACAGTTGCGGAAGGGCACGTACATACACGCCACACAGGTGCAGAAGGGCGCGTACATACACATCGGACCAATAGTCAGGGGCGCGTACATACGTGACGCACAAGTGCAGTAGGGCGCATACATACGTGTTGTACAGGTCGTACAGGTCGTACATGAAGCAGTACGGGGTTGTACAGCAGCGACAGAGTTGTTGGGTTGCAGGAGTTGGTTGTACATTTCTATTTCTATTCTCAATGGTAATTTTTCCCAGTTTGGGAGCCCCATGTAAGCTTGGAAGTTAATTGAATGAAAAGTTGATTTTGATGGGGCAAATTTTTTGTGTTGTGTGAAGTTTGGTTTCCAAATTTTTGATTCCGCTATTTTATTTCCAACAAGTATAGTTTATCATGTGTGTCTATAATTCGATTATAAGCAAGGTAATAATATCTAGGTGTTGGGAATTGAGTTTTCAATAATGGTGAGACGCTTTGCTTGGAGGACTTGGAGCTTGATGTGATGTCGTGCTTGATGGAGCTTGGTGGGATGCATTGCTTGGGAAAATAGGTATCATGTGATTTGATGAAATATTTGGAGTTACATTTGTGTGATGCCAAAGTTGGAGTGGCCAGCTTTAGTTGGGAGTGATTCCTAGCTAGGAGGAGATGGTGGCTAGGTTTTTCTTATGGTTTCCCTAGCTAAGGTTTTGGGAGTTTGACTTCTAACAATGTGTATTGATAGTTGGTATGTACATGTATTTTATCTTTTATATATATGTGAAACAAAGTTACACGAACCGTGGGTGCAATCGCAATCGACTGAGGAATCTGGTGTGGGTGCAGCACTCATCCTGAAATTAGGAATCGAAGATTCAAAACCCTAACCCTAATTATTTTTTTTTAAATGTATATTTTAAATTTGAAATTTATAATGAAATTTGAAAACAAAGAAATGAAATCTCAAATTGAAATGATTCATAACATCATGGATTGAAATTTTCAAATGAGTCCACTAAGGCCCATAACATCATATCATCATATCAAATGAGTCCACTAAGACCCATAACATCATAAAACCGTATCATCATATCAAATGAGTCAACTAAGGCCCATATATTAATATCAAATTGAAATTCAAATATCATAAATCCCTAATATATCAACATGGCAATGATAAAGAGTCAAGACTCAAGACTAAAGTTCTTCAAAATAAAATAAAAACTGAGCTTATCTAGAAAGCTCCACAAGTATGAAACAGTGAAATCATAAATGAAAATTTAGAAATATGAAAAACTAGAGTGAGATAAACTAATCCGATAGATAGTCATCATCCTCCACATCCTCCAATGGCCCCACATTGATGATATGAAGCAACACGGACAGAAGATGCAATACAAATAGTACTACCAGACTACACACCAACAACACAGGCAGAAGAACCTAATATAGCCAAGCCAAACCTAGGCATGGATGCCTCATCTAAATCCCCAAAAGCAAAAGGATCTAAAGAAGAACTAGTCAAAGAGAGGTTAGCCATCAAGCACTCAGGGGTATCCAAGTCTGCATCCTCAGGATTCATATCCCATAGCTTCGAAGGACCCTCCTTATAATTTGGCTTTGATTGAGAGATGAGCGGAGATTTGAGTGAATGTACACAAGATCTTTTGCCTTTGTTGATTGAAGATTGTTTCTCTTGACCGAATGGATGAACCCATAAGTGCTCCAACTTCTCTCCGTTGTCAAAGAGCTGCAAACTTGTGAAAGAAATGTAGATTCAGGGGTTTGTAACTATGGAATTTGGGCACCATAATATCCCAAACCATGCAACGGGTTTCAAAGTTCCCCTATCCGCAAGTGCATTTACATTTCCAAACGGACCACTCCATGTGATGAAGGAAGTAAATTGGTTCTTTAGCTTTGCAAGCTCCATCGAATCAAAGAAAATCTTTGAAATTGTTGTTCTAAAACCATTGGCCACCTCATTGTCTTTGTTTGGGGCCCTGCTCCTACCCCCAAATTTAGCCAAGTATGCCCCATCATAGTACTTCCGATTTAAGGCATAGGCTGAAGCATGTAGAGGGGTATTGTAATTGTTCCATCTACTAATGAATATGTTCTTTATGGTGGCAAACAAAAGAGGGTCTTTCTCTTTAAGAAGTTGTTGAATTCTTTCCAACATACAACCAGTTCCCTCATAGATGTCACCCAATATAGGCACATCCAAATCACAAAGTTTCAGCAAATCAACAAGTGACTCCATTATGGAAACAAAAAGCTCAGCGTGAACCCACCAAGCCTCGTCAAGAATGGTACCTCTAACCCAAAATGCTTTTTCAGTGTTGCTTTGTTTCCATGTTGTTGAAATTACACCTATATCTCAGTCACTGAGATTACTGCCAATAAATTTACTTAACCAAAATTTATCAGTGTTGATATAACAATTGAATTTATGCAGTTAACCTACAGCTGAAACATAAAACAAAAATATAACAACGGAAGCATACAGAACTAAGCACATAAAAATTACTAGACACCAAATATTACCCTGGAAACCCCAGTGTGGGGAAAACCAGCAAAGGAGGGCTTTTATTGAGGCTTCAGAGAAAGGTTACAACAACAAAAATTTTCAGTAAATCTTACAAAGAGAATCGGCCCTCTCTATCAATTGTACGGCCCAACTAATCCAATTGTACGGCCTGCTGATCTTGGCCTTTTTCTTCTTCTGTACAGTCCAGCAATCATTGTTAAACGTCCTGCTGCAAGTCCCTCATTCTGGTTGTTGTATGGCCTGAGTATTTCAACCTCTGTTGGTTGTTGTACGGCCTGCACAGGAGTGGGCCCTTTACTTGCTGAAAAATATGGCCTGAAATGGCCCAGTATACACCAGCAGATGTGGCCTCTCCTGCTGCTAAAAAAAAAGCCTATGTAAGCTGCCCTAGATGCCCTGAAATCACTCCTCAGTTGGCTGCACAAACCACTCATCCATTCGCCTTCCTTCCTCAACCTCAAGCCCACTCCTTCATCTCACGTGCAATCACACAAATGAGAATTTTTGTGTCCTCACACCCTCAACCCCTCTTTTATCTCTCCTTCAACCCCCATTTTCCTTGAGATGTGTGCCTAGCCTTGGGCCTCAATGGATGAGATTGGGGCTATTGGACCCCACTCTCCACTAGGAGGTGTGGCCCCCCTTGGACAAGGACCCACACTCCACTACCAACTACCTTAGAGGTGCACCCTCTCTCCTTGGGCCCCACATTCCACTCAAGGAGGAATTTTCTACTGATTTTCCTAAGTCTAAGTTAGGCTGAGATAAAAGGTTGATCTGGGCTATTAAGGTGTCCATCAGTTGGCCTAGGACACAGAGGCAGAGCTGAGACACCAACCGAGCTAAAACTAACACTCCCTCTTAGCGAGGGAGGTGTCTCCACCAGGATCAATCTCTGATCCAAACAAATATGTTGTTGATGTTGTAGTTGCTCCCTCTGAACCGGAAGATCCACCTGTTGCTTTTGTTGCACTCTGATCTAATGTGTTGTTCTGCTCAACCATCAATGTCAAGCCATACCATCTGACTTTCTTCGACACTGATCTTTGATCCAGGATCCCCTGGACCCACCTACAGGTTGTCCCAGCACCTCGTACATCATACATTGCCTAATGGCAAGCCTCACTACTGCATCCAAGGCCGCTCCCTCTGCCCATATGAGCATATGTCCATCAGCGAACATTACATCATACCCCATATCCTCCAGAGATGATATAGAGAGCAAGTTAACCTTCAACTCTGGCACATACATCACCTCATCCACCTCGAGAGACACTCCTGACTCTAGCTGGAATCTGACGCATCCAACCCCATTTACTGCATGTTTGGTGTGTGCCCCATTCTTCACATGGCAGTCTGAACCCGTCTCCGAAACACTAACGAACACTGACGTCATTCATGTCATATGGCGAGATGAGCCACTATTCACGAACCATGCCCCACTGTCCTCAAACTCAGCCAATCTGAGGCTGCTAGAAAAAGTGGAAACCAAAGAAAATTCGTCCTAAGATTTCTCTGCAAACGCATCCATCTCAGTAGATGTTGTAGTTGCTACCTCTGACTCCTTATTGTTAGGACACTTGCTGGCATAGTGGCCAGTTTTGTGACATGCAAAGCATCTCACTTTACCCAAGTCCTTGGAGCCTCCCGCTCCACTGCTCTTCTTTGCATGAAGAACCACATTCTCCTCCTCCTCACTCTTCGGGTGACTAGCCTGAGATGCATCCACTCACAACTCCTCCTGGGTGAAGTCGTCCCACAACCTCTCCCAATCATGGAATTTCTCCCACGCAACCACCCCTTGGACAAACATGTCCCACTGCTTGGTGAAGCTATTCAAGGTTTTCCTCACCAGCTCGGTCTCGTCCACGGTGGGACTGCTGCAATTTCATCTCGAATTGGAGTGAACTTTGTGAGGTAAGTAACCACCGACTCTCCCTTGGCCATCTTCGTGCTTCTCAGCTTCTCTTTGAGCAACATATTCCCGCTCTGGTTTTCAAACTAGTATAGCTTTACCAGGGCCTCCCACATTTCCTTTGTTGTCTTCTTGCCAGACAAATGAAAAATGATGTGGTCCTTGACATCTTGGAATGGGCAACTAGTTGTACTGGATCAGTTGGGGCTACCACTTTGCCTTCTGCAATTTCTAGCAGCCCATTCTCCTCCAGCACCAAGCTAATTCGCTCCCTCCAAGGACATAAACTTGAGGCTCCATCCAACCTGTCCTCAACCCTCAAGCCTGCACTGGCCATTTGAGTTTGTTGCCCTGTTTTCACCCACACAATCTAGTCTTTTGTCCTACTTATTGATTTACCCTTCTTGGTATGCACAACAAGTCACTTGGTTGTCATGTATTCAGAGGTTGCGCTCTGATACCATGTTGAAATTACACCTATATATCTCACTCACTGAGATCACTGCCAATAAATTTACTTAACCAGAATTTAACGGTACTGATATAAAAACTGAATTTATCCAGTTAACCTACAGCTGAAACACAAAACAGAAATATAACAACGGAAGCATACAGAACTAAGCACATAAAAATTACTAGACACCAGATATTACCTTGGAAACCCCAGTGTGGGGAAAACCAGTAAAGGAGGGCTTTTATTGAGGCTTCAGAGAAAGGTTATTGTTAATGTTTGGGCAGCATTGGAAAGACATTCTACTAGATTGATAATTAATAATATGATTATTAATTATTAAGCAATATTACTAGTTATAATACTATTAATGTAATAATATAAATATATATAACAAAGTATAAATATAAAATATATTTATATTATATGTATAATAAATATAAAATATAAATATATTTATTACCCAAGGGACGCATCTCTTCATGGATGGTCACCATGGTCACCATATGTTCTTTATGTATAGAACACTCATCATTGTAATAAGATATTCATTTTCATATAGAATATCATCTCTTTTGCAAATTCAACATGGTATCAGAGCGGGACTGGGCTTGACTCCCTCACAGGAGGGCCCAAGAAAATGAGAGTAGAGTAAAGTCTTGGGAGTGTTAAATTTATGGGGTTGTTGCAATTTCTATGTACAACATATTTACTTTTTACTCCTACCTAAATTATAGAAAGAATTCCATAAATTATGGTGGGCGGTAATTTCTAGTAAAAATGTCTAATTACAACCTATATTTATGTAAAAAATCGCATGAATTATGGAGGAACAATTTAACAAAGTCAAATACTATGTGGATGGATTATAACCAAATTAATCTTTGGATAGTTACGGGAGGTATTCTCCAACTATTTATAAGAAAAAAAAATTAATTTAATTTTGAAAGAAACATGTCTTTTTGGATCAATTTAATATTACTATAAAAAGACAGAACAATAGACACATATTTTTCTCTCTCACAAGTGGGAAGTGATATAAGGAAGACACTGAAGTTTCTAAGTAGTTGAAATTTTTTGAGTGTAATTACTTAGTGATGTTCTAGAGTTTACTAAGTAATATTGTTGGAAGTAATTACACTTGTGGAAAATTGTGCTTGTCTAATTTAACACTAGAAAATCAACATGGTTAGTTGTATGACATCAAGTATATGATGGATGTGTGTTCGTAGAAGATGTATCATTTCGAGGGTCACTATATATAGTTGTGCACAAGATAAATCGATCTCCTTTAGGGGATGCTCTTTGTTGTTCTTGTTTCTTGTTACGGGCATGTCACAGGAATAGCTTTGAGAAGGAGCCATAATGACGGTCATGGGAAGCAACATGAAGCAATACTATCTAGACATAGAGTTGTGCACATCCATGTAATGAAGAAGAAGAGGAGGTTAGCAAATGCAGAGGAAGTGTTGAGATTTTATGTAATTTCAGAAGTTATTCTTAAGTGTTAATGTTTCGACATCGCGCTGACATTCTCTCGGGATTGGTCATGGTAATTTGACCAATGGATAATGACCCTAGCATAGTCTTCTAAGGACATAAGACTCAAAGTGCGTGGTTTTCAACATCCGGAAGGACTGAAATTCTTCTTGTGGCACAGATGGCAACCTGATCAGGAAGAATGGTCCTTGTAGTCACAGAACACTCTATTGAGTACGTGACAACTGTGGGACACTCAATGTGCAGATTGAAGAAGGATTTATATGGATTAAAGCAGGCACCCAAAGCATGGTGTGGAAAAGATCATCTGAGAGTGTAAGAAAAAAAAAAAATGGTTGTTGAGTTTGAGATGAAAGATCTCGGGATGATGCACTACTTTTTGGGTCCCGAGGTATGGCAGAGATCGGATGAGATCTTTCTAAATCAAGGGAAGTATACAATAGAAATCCTGAAGAGGTTCGGGATGTTGGATTGCAAGGCAATGGCTACACCTATGGTATCAAATCTGAAGTTGCTGCAGGATACGACTTTAGAGACTGTGGATGTTACTTTATACAGGCAGATGGTGGGTTCATTGATGAACTTGAAGAACACAAGACCGGATATATGTTTTGCTGTGAACACCCTAAGTCAATATATGGAGCAGCCCAGGTAGGTTCATTTGGTTGCAGCAAAACATGTGATGAGGTACCTTAAGGGTACATTGGATTATAGTCTTAGGTATGTGACGGACCATGAGTTCGGGTCATATGGATACTCGGATCCAGATTGGGCCGGCAGTATTCTTGATCGGAAGAGTACTTCGACATATTACTTCACTCTAGGCTCCAGTATGGTTTCATGGAGCAGCAGGAAGCAGTTGTGTGTAGCACTCAGTACGACTGAGGCAGAGTATGTGGCAGCATGTGCAACAAGGCGCGAAGCAGTGTGGATTCTGAAATTTATGACTATTAGACTGAATTTGATTTGTAAATAAGACCTACAAGAAGAGGATGACGAGACTTGTTCTAGAGGACAAGTGATGAAGTCAACAGGTTGAAGATCCAGTTGATATTCAATGCTCGAGAGGGAGCCAGACAGTCAGTTCCAGAGGGAGTTGGGTACTACAGTGAGAAGCAGGAGGCTCCACCGGATGCAGGAAGCTTTGTCGGATGCAAGAAGCAGTCATGTGTGGCACTCAGTATGGTTGAAGCTAAGTATGCATGTGCAACAAGTCGTGAAGCAGTGTGGCTTCGGAAATTGCAGACTATTGGACTGAATTTGACTTGTAGGTAAGACCTACAAGAAGACGATGACGAGACTTGTTCTGGAAGACAAGTGATGAAGTCAGCGGGTTGAAGATTCAGTGGATATTCAGTGCTCGAGAGGGAACTGGACGGTCAGTTCTAGAGGGAGCTAGGTACTATAGTAAGAAGTAAGAGGCTCTGTCGGATGCAGGAAGCAGTCATGTGTGGTGCTCGATACGACTGAAGTTGAGTATTTGGCAACATGTGCAGTAGCAGTGTGGCTTCGACAACTTCTGTCTGGGTTATTTGGTCTCGGACTGAAGGCAAATAGTAAAACCGTTCATGTTATGAAGTGTTATTAGATCACACTTCATTGTTTATCACGTTCATTACTATCTTAGAAGTTATAACACCATGATTAAGTATCAAACCCATACATGAGAACATAGCACAGAAACTGAAGTAAAGTAGACTAACCCATAGTACCATGACCATGTGCAACGAAAACATAGTGTACCATCTATGAGTCAATGTGCCATCTGAGGTTTTAAAGAAAGGATTTGATATACCATAGTTGATTCATCCGTTAGAATTGAGGAGTGATATGAGCCAAGATCATCATATATCTGAAGGATAACTGAAAGAAAAAGTCTAAGTCACATAATATGAGCAAGAGAGCTCAAGCAAGCATAAACACCACACCCCTGAGAGGGTGGATCTAGAAGTAGGTACCCCTGAGGGGGTTGTTATCCCCTAGCCTAGGGATAACTAAGGAGAGCACGTCTCGAGGCCCACAGGTCCTAGACATGGAGTGTCGAGAGTCGAACGACTTAAGCATGGCCCCGGAGGGCCCCTCTTTTCTTCAATGCAGTCCACATATCACCAGCAGCAGTATCCATCACACCAACCTGGTCCTGAAGTAGCAGTAAGTCTTTCTCCATGAGGTAATGAGTCTGGGTATCATGGTATGTATCACTCTGATTTTTGAAGCACTTGAACATGTTGTATTGAATCCTTCTTCATTTCATGACATTTGCTTGGAAATTATGCTCTTTGCCTCGTTCAAATCTGAAAGGGTGACACGGTGCCCTAGTAAGTTGATTTCCCTTTAGGATGGGTTGCTACTAGGTGGATCTTTGAAGAGTCATCGTTTGTTCCCTCCATACTTACCGCTTTCCATCTTTGTTCCTTACATCTCCCCTTTCCTTTTTTGGGCATTGGGATTGGCTACACTATGAAGGGTTGTACCTTACCTCGTGGGAAGAAGGGGCTAAAGGCCCAGAGGGTAAAAGTAGTTGGCAAGAGTTATAAACTAATTTTGAAACCTTCGAGATGCTTCGCCCAGGGATCCCCGAGAAAGCAGTGAAAAGCTTCTCAGTAAGAATAGGGGAACCGCAAGATAACATAAACAATCAAGGTATTAGTTGATGGATAGAAGGTCTCATCACAAGCCGTCCTATTATGACCATGGGCATGTAGCGGTATAACATTACCACCTATTTGGTCACCAAACCAAGGTAGTGGCTCTTGGTGGCATAGCCAAGAGAAAGGGGGTCTCATTACGAGCCAGACTTCTCATTTCCGTGAAATGTTTGTGGATAACACTGTCACCTCTGGTCATCAAGCCAGGACAGTGGCCCTCAACTATTCCCTTGTAGCACAAGAGAAAAAGATCAAAAGAAATAAAGCTAAGAATAAAATGGCAATGAATGGGCTAGAAAACAATTGCATCCATGACAAGGTGCAGCTCACCCTGCACAAAGGCACCCACAGGTAAGACTCTACATTCCCCTGTTATCACATGCACCCCATGCCCAAATATTTACCCCATGACACTCCATACACTTACATGACTTGGACTAGACCCCACCTGGGAAACACCCCAAACTTAAGAGGGATTAGCCCAATAGGACACCCTGAGACCTTCTCCAAACTTAACTTGTCAAATTGCATAACATCTTTGAGCATTTGTTTGGGGTTAAGGAGGGTTTGATGCACATGTTTGGGTAATTTAATTATTGGATGTGATTTACATGTTATGATCCTTGTGACTTATGAACCCCTAGAGGGAGTACTTGTTTCTGCAAGACCTTGTCTGGTGGACAGGTACACATGAGGGAATGATTAGCTCGAACCTTCATGAGGGCTCAAAGCCCACAAATGGACATTGAAACCCCAACCAGGGGGTAAGAAGAGATTGAAGGCTTGCACAATGAAGGAAGAGGACGTTGCCTTTGGAGACACTCTGGCAGGCCTAGATAATGAGAGGCCACCCTTCCCCACCTGGATGTTGGCTTTGGAGACCTTGGATGTCACCCTGGTAGCCCCATGACGTCACACAAGGCTAGGGTTTGACATTGACAGATATTGGGCTGCAGTTTTGGCACGTGTAGCATGGAGGAAGGCCTTTGGAGGCCCAACGTTTTGCTAGATGACCTCAATGTCTCATGGAGGAGGCCTAACGTCACCCTAGGAAGGATGACATCACCCTCTTTAGAGTTTTAATGTTGAAAATTGATTTAATTTTGAATTTTAAGAGCAAATTGATTTGTAGGCTTTGTTTTATGAAAAGACACAACTATTGGATTAATTAGACAGGATTTCCCATATAAATATGGCTGGCTAAGTTCATTTTTTCATCATAACCCATCACACACAAGTGGTGGGCTTAAATTTTTTCCCTCTTTAAGGGTCATTGGCTGAAATAACTAGTGTGCATCTCTTGGGAGAGCTTTATGATAGTGTATTTTGGCATTTTTCATGGTGGAATGGTCTTCAACTAGGGTTTGACTTGATTATTCTTGGTGAAGTAAGTAGAAAATCTGCATTTTTATTCATGTAATGGATGTTTGCGGTAAAATTTACTTGTTTCATGTCTAAAATTACAAAATTGTTTGTTTAAACCCAAGGGGAGAAACAACAAATGCTTCTTTCTCCCTACAACTCTTCTACTAGCTTGATCTTGCCAATTATACATTTTTGGGAGTGATTATTAGAGCCCTAAAGTGCTAACTCTCTAGTAACCTCACTCTGATCACCAATTACTTTTCTTTCAAAAAAGCTAAGGAAGGTACGCTAGGGCCTAGAAGTGCCTACTCTCTAGCAAGACCTCCCTTAAAGACTTAGATGCTTGAGGCCTTGAAGTGCCAACACCTCTTGCATCTACCTCTTCCCTTAAATAAGTATTATCATTATTTTATTTCCCAAGGGATATTGTTACTATTATTGACTCCATAAAACCCTAAAGGCACTGATTTCTATACTCTTGTGGGTGAATGAGATCAAAACAAACTTTCAAACTATCTTCTCGAAGCTCTTACTAACACTAACAGCCACACTGTTGCTGCTATATTAGCTGCTAAAGCCTTTATTTTGCATCCCTAACAAGCATACTAACCTAAAAACTACCCAGAAATTTGAGCTAGCCTAGGTGCTATCACCCAAGGCACTAATCTTTCGTTTGCTATCATTCCAAGTGCAAAATTCTGAAGGCTGTTGAAGGCTGTTGTTGCTGTTGTAACTGCTGTTACAGCCATCATTACAGCCTTTAACTGTCCATACAACGACCCCACACTTGTACTAGGCAAACTACTATCGTTGCCTAATTTAAGTACTTTTCTGAAGTGGTTTTGCTGCTGTCATCATTACTTAGTTTACTGCTGTTACAAGTATTTTTGACAGCCCATTGAAGTTACTTGTTAACTTGTTTTAAATCTTTGAATTGTAAGTGACGAAAGTGCCATCAAATTGCAAAAGTCTTTATATCATTCTTGTCATTATAACTTGCAATTTACGGATATATTGCTGCTGCTATACATTTTTATTTTCATGCATAAGAGTGTTTTGGTAGAATATCTTCTATTTTGAAGTCATTAATTTGAAACATTGATATCATCGGTTATTGCTAACGTTTGTTGTTTCATTGGTAAGGGGCAGGTATCATTCACCTTGAATTTCTCCTTAACCCCAAACAATACCAAATAACTTCTTCCTTTTGAGTGACCTAGAGAGAGGGGTGGGTTTCACCTTTGTCTTATCTCCCTTCATCAACCAACTAGATCTTGGGACGTCTCCCTTGAAGTGAGTTTCTTCTCCTCCTAAATAGAAAGAGGTATCCTATTGGGGTAACAGTGATAGGACTAACTCCATGTTACGTCAATCTAGGCCTACTTGCCTTTAGGCTTTAGGCAAGTATAGATTGTGCGATAACAGGGGCAACAGACCCCAATAGTGTTCCTGATAAAATCAGAAAGGCACTGTTGTTGTACAAAGCCACCTAACAACTATCTCATATAGTCTCATGGAAGCCACAATGAGGGACTCAATGCAAATGGACAGTCTCAAAAACAATTCCCTCATGGCAGAAGCAATCAAATCTGAAGTTCTAAAATCAAAAGAATTGACAGTTCTCTCAAGTTGCATATTTCCCTAAATTGTTGGGCTTAATCGACTTGATGAAGGCAACTGTTTCTCAGCCTTTTAAAGAACACTCTCTTCTCAGTGCTAATACCTCTCACCTCTTCTTTGATGGAGCTTTTATACATAATCACAGCCCCTCATAAGTGGTCGATAGTCTTGTATCAACAGAAGTACAAAATCATTTTCAAAATTGGAACAGGTTTCACTACCAACAACGTAGCGGAAGCATCTGATCTCCTAGAAGGCGTTGAGTTGTTAATCTTGTGCAGGATTAAGCAGGTTAGTGTTTTGGGAGATGACCTTTATCATCAATTCCATGACCAAAAATTTCAATTACTTCTAATCTATTCTGCCAGACATTTTTCAAAAAAATAATTTATTTTCTTGGGGATTTGAATTCTCTTAAGTTGACACATATTCTTAGAGATTGATATAGAGAGACACACTTGCCTGCTAAAGCAATTCCCTTGTATAAGAAGAAGGCTAGGAAAAAGAAATCTCTTATTAATCAGGGGATATGTCATCCCTTTTCACTTTTTAAATTTGAAATGATAGATCATAGACCCCACCATTTGTTGGTTTAAAGGCACCTTTCTGAAGGAAGGAGATGACATCTTGAGATGTTCTCCTGTCTTTTCAGTTGTCACAAACCTTTTTCGCTCATATTCCAAAAACAATTGTACAGGATACTCACCATGATCTGCTTCCCCTTTTCAGGTACAGTAATGATGACAGAAAGCATTTTCACCTAAGAACTTTCAGTCCGTGTCCATTAAGAGATTGCACAACAAATTTCTTAGAATTGATGGCCTTACTCTATCCAAGAAGTCCTCTTTGAATTTCCAAAAAGGAAATGTTTCATTCATCTCTCAACTTCTCCGTTTTTCTTTTAAAGCCCAATGGTCTCCTTTCCGCATCCATAGTGTCATTCGTCTGGCTTTCCAATTGTTTGCCATCTGGAAATGTTAATAGTAGATTTCACAGGACACCTAAAAGAAACTATCAGCTTTGTGAAAGAATAAATAAGGGAGCTGAGGGCAGAGATTAAAGAAAATATAACAGCACTGAATAAGGCATCAAAGAACATGGTTCAGTATCAAGATGCATACAACATAGGTCCCTAGTAGACACTATGAAGAAGAATAAAAGATGCTTAATTAAGCTTGATAAAAGATTAATATGGATCTTGATGAACTCAAGGAGGAAAAGAAGAGAATGAAAGAAAGTCTGCTTGCATCCATGTACAAGACCAAAGATAGCTGGAATATTGGATGCTCAGGGAAGTCAGAGGAAAATGATGAAGATGAGGACAATGAAAGTCATGAATCCTACCTGCACCTCTTTGTTTCTCTGTCGATTTCATAATCATTTCTGTGTTTTGGTGTCTTTGGTCTGCCTTGCTCAGTCTTGGGTTTGACCAGTTTATATTTGATATAAGCTATAACAGCTTTTAAGCTGTTTTTGAATCTACTGATTACAGCCTTTCTGGCTTTTTTACCGGGCCCTTTTTATCCTCATGTAATTTTTGAATAGTTTAATATAATAGTATTTTACTTGTCTTATGTTCAAAAAAACAGTGGCATTTATATTAAGAATTTTGATCCATTAATCGACTTCTTTCACCCAACCTGCAACATTTCATGGATGTCAAAGAAATCCAAATTCTGTACAGATAATATATAATGAAAAACCCATGGGAAATTGCCTATTAGCATAATTTTAGATAGATGAAAGCATAAGAACAGAATGAAGAATGAACAGAATAAAGAATGACCTTTGTTCCCTTCTTCAGGTTGCAACCACGCAGGTAACCATAGAGAGTCACATTTCGATCACATTTTTCGTCTTCTTGTACTCTCTCTGGAGGAGTAATATCCTCAAAACGGTCTACCAATATATAGGGGTGAGAGATTCTCCAAGATAGAGGACGAAACTTTGCAACAGAAATAAATCTTGCCAGATTATGTATTTCACGCTTAAGATACCTAGACAAAGAACAGAATCAAAAAGGTTAAATAAACCACAACAGATTTCATTAACAAATCCATGTTCCATAAATATATTCAAATTGTAACTTCCGTATTCTCTCTAGCTTATCATCTCCAACAGGAAATAGTTACTGATGACATAATGGAATAGAATGAAAAATATCCAACTGAAACGAACTGACATAATTACAGGGCCAGAAATGCTTACTTTTCATAAATGAGACCAGACAAGTAGAACAATTTTGCACCGTCGTATATCTCTGTCCAAAAACGGTGTTTGAGACGTTGCTTAGTCTTTCTCAGCTTTTTGACATCCTTAAACTTATCTAGATGTGTAAGAACACCCATAACTTTGGGAAATCCATGAACTTGAAGAATATTCAAGAACTCAAAGGTTTCCTGCATAGAATTGAAAATTAGTGATATTAAAATAAAACAGCATATTCACCAAAATACCACATAGGCACCAGACTACCTAAAAGTGTATATATTTTATTTTTATTGGACTTCCAGCTAAACAAACAATTTATTGTGTCCAGTACATGGATAACTTTGTTTTTCCTGAACACGTAAAATACCATGTGGCATGCACACCTCTCCATAGATAAATGATATCACCCTTACTTGAACAAAATATTTGTTGGGTCCAGTGCATGAATAACATCGTATTTATGAACATGTGCCAATGAACATATAGACCTTTACATGGAAACATAAACAATGAAAGAATGGGGCTAGTGAATCGAGAGCAAATGAGTGTCGCTGACTAACTCAACATGACTCCATTCAGAGATAAATTGCCTTCTAGAAACAGAAATGCTCCTGACCAATTCTTGATTTAGTTCTTCATAAAGTTCCTTCTAGTTTATCGAAAGGCCCACTGCATGACCTCATCAATTATATATGAAGCTCTTTGTGAGCGAATTTTTGCAGCCCAACTGAATCACATCATGGTTGTTGTTATGAGGTATAGAAATATTGAAAATAGTTTGCCGATTGCATGCAAAATTATGAGTAGTTACAGGACGCTTTGTAAGCTAGTGCAATTCTGCATGTTAAGCACTGTTTACCAACTCCATATGTCTACCATAAACTATATGCAATTAACAAGCAGGGTTCATATTCATCTAATGACGAGCAATTCATGTAAACTGTATTATAACATTTTCCAGATTACAGTATTTATAAATTTTAGAGCCCTTAGTAGTATCAGATATCTTAATTAAACCTTGCTCTTTAGTTTAATTATGACCTTATGATTATTTCCATGAATTCATTGCTGCATATCCTAACTAAATAAATGCTGAATTTGGTAGCTTGGAGGTACTTCTGCATTGGCAGCACTCAGCATGTGGAAGTGACCAAGCAAACCTTCTCCTAGTGACTTTATAATGTGTTTTTATAAACTGACTTTATAAAGTGATTTTATAAAGTTGGGTCTTTTAATTTTTTTAATGTAAAAGTGATTTTATGATGTTATGGGTCACTTTAATGACTTTAGTGACCTCAACGAATGATTAAATCGTGACCGTTGATCTCATTAGGGCAAGATCTAATCTTGACCGTCAATCTCACTGGAAGACCAAGGGTTAGGGCAGTTACATTTAAAAATTGCTTAAAGGCAGCTCATTAGGAGGAGGGCGCACTTTTGAGGAGAGCAAGTGGGAAAGTGAAGGGGCACGAATCCCAAGGAGAGTTTCTTTGCTTGGAGGGAGAGAGTTTCAGCAGCTAGAGTTAGCACGCATCCCTACGGGGATTGGCATGCACTTCTAGACAAGTTTCAGCATTAAAGAGGAGGTCGTACAGTACAGATTGGAGGAGGCCGTACAGCATTTATTTGCTGGGTTTTGCAGCGACAGCGAGCACAGAAATCGAGGCTGAGTTCTGTACTTTTTCTGGGCACAAAAATCGAGACATATTTCTGTTGGACTGGACAGTCCGTACCTTTTGGTCAGGAAATCTGGTTCTGATTTCAATACTGTGTTGTACAGAAATTATGTGAAATTTCTACTCAGATAGGGTAAAAGTACAGCTTATTAAACGCTGATTGTAAACCGCTGATGTACTCAGAATTTTTCCTTAAGCTGAATAAAGAGACATTCTCCTTAAATCTGTCCTATTTTCTGAATATTTCTCAAGTGTTTATGCACAGATTTTTGTGCCAAATGAGGGTTACTGTCTGTTCATAAATTTATTCCACTGCTATTTTATTTCAGAACTAATCTATGAGTGTTTCTATCCATAAAGAACAGTTGTATGGCTGTTGTATCTTTATAGAAGGCTGAAATCTCATTTAGTCTAAGTGGTATACTGAAATGAGATGTATTTCAACAATAGAGAAGCTAGGTGGCTTGAATTAGTATAAAATATAACTCATCAAAATATGCAGTCAAAACAATTATTTAGTAAGCACAATTCTAGGATACAACTACAAACATCAAAATGTATCTATTCCCATATTTATCTCTGTGCAAGAAGCACTAGACTTGACCCTGAGAATAGCTCACCCTTGTTTATTTTTAAGCAATTACTCAGTGTCCAAAACTTCTCATGATGCTGAAACTGCGTGACAATTGCCTCACTGAATCCTGGCTTAGCCCAAAGATTTTTCTGACATATGGTTCAAATCTAGAAGTAAAGAAATTGCTCAAATAATATACATGGAGCAAGGCAACCTCTCTAAATTTTAATGATGATCAGATCTGACATATGTGTCACTTCTGTCTAGGTCAAAAATGCAATCCCATTTTGGTTGGGCACCATACTTTCCTATATTTAGCAGTGGGGACATGTTTAGGAGTGTGTGACAATTTATTACAGAGGGGGAAATCTGTCTTTGGATTGGCATAATTTTGGGCTGCAAGATAAACCTTGTCCTCAGCTTCCCATTTTTGGGACATGTTTTTATAAATATGTGTTGAAATTAATGCAGCTGCAAGAGCCATTCTCCAGAGGATGGAAAAGGCCCTAGCTATGGAATAGGGCCCCCAACACCACACTCCTAAGGTTTCTTGGTATGAGACCAAACAGTGTGAGCCATGGAAAAAGTCCCTAGTGAGGGCCCCTAGTATATGACTGGGGTTCTTGGTCTTGGACCAAGCAGTAAGTTCCTAGGACCCCCAACACCACACTCCTGAGGTTTCTTGGTATGAGACCAAATAGTGTGAGCCATGGAAAAAGACCCTAGTGAGGGCCCCTAGTATATGACTGGGGTTCTTGGTCTTGGACCAAGCAGTAAGTCCCTAGATGTGTCTAGGGCCCCTAGATGTGGTCCAGAGAATCCTTGCCCGATGCTTGGATTGATCCTTGGATATGTTCCTTGGTGGTTGATATAAGTCCCTAGGTGTGTCTAGGGCCCCTGGTTGTGTTCCAGGGAATCCTTGCTCATTGCCTGGATTGATCCTTGGCTATGTTCCTTGGTGGTTGGTATAAGTCCCTAGATGTGCCTAGGGCCCCTGGATGTGTTCCAGGGAACCCTTGCTTAATGCATGGGTTGATCCTTGGTCTTGTACCTTGGTGGATAAGACCCTAGATGTTTTCTAGGGCCCCCAGATCCCCCTTTACTTTGGCCTAACAAATACCCCCTTGTTGTTTTGCTTTCCCTCTTGATTTATGTGAATGGGTTTTATTTTATGTGACTGGGTTTATTTTATGTGATTGGGGTTTTTATGTAATTAGGGTTTTAATTAAATATTAATTGACATATTAATTAATATTTATATTAATTAAATGTCAATAATTAATTATAATCCTAATTACCCTAACCCCTCTCCCTAACTATAAATTAGACCCTAACCTATTGCTTTTTTACACTCACACTCACTCTCTCCTCTCTCTCCTTGCTGCGGCTACCTCAGTGAATTACCCCTTGTGTTGATGCAGCCTCTTCATTGGTTTATCAGTCTCTGATCTATTGTATTTTGCTTGACTGGGAGCTCCATCTAGTTGACTGCTGATGTATGATTGCCGAATCTGAGCTGAGGTACGGCCTCTCCTTTGGTTATCAGTTTTCAGATCTGAGTTTTGATTGGTCTTGGCTGGAAACTCCTCCTCCTTGCTATCTGCTGGTGTATAGGGTGCATGCGGCCCCTCTCTTACAGCTGCCGGACCTGTCTAAGATGCTTGCGGCATCTCCTGTGGCTGCCAGATCTATCCTTAGAGCTACAGCCTGTGTATGAGAGCTGCGGCTCCCCTTCTTTGGCAGCCAGGTTTGTGTTTAGGAGCCGCGGCCTCTCCTACTACCTGCCACGTGTTGAAGCTGAGGTCCCTGTGGGGTCTGCCTTCTTGCTGTCCATATTTCCTATGTGTGGGGTTTGCTGTCCAGTCATTTTCTGAGTTTGGGGGGTTTGCTGTTTACTTGTGGAGAGTTTGCAAACTTGCTTTCCTGTGAGTGGGGTTTGATGTTTGCTTATGGAGAGTCTGCAAAATTGCTGTCCAGTTTATTCCTATGCTACATCACTGTTTTGTGGAGGGTTTTTACTGCTGGAGTATTGCTGTTATCTACTTGAAAGTCTGTGGTATAATTACTGTTTCTTTGGGGGTCTATATATTTGACAGAACTGTCCCACTGTCCACATTGACAGAGATCAAACCCTAGAGGTTTGATCCAGGAACCTAAACTAATTTCTGAGTATATTTACAGAGGCTTACATCCACACATGTGACAGGTACATCTATCATTGAATAAGGATGTGAGCTAAAAGTTAATTTTCATACTCAGAAATTTTATTTGCTTTCAGATCTGTTTGTATGTCTTCTTCTTTATGCTGATCTAGTGAACAGAAAAATTTTAAAGCATTTTGTTTTTCAATTTTCCATAATTCTAACAATATGTATACAAATACAATCTGAATCGTACACGTTTTTGGTAATCTCTTGTCTTCTCATGTGTGTGCATCAGTTGGACCAACAGCTCATCAACAGATATTTCACAGATGATTTATTCCTCACTATTCAGCTTGAAGAAATACTATTAAAAACACACTAGATACTATCCAAGTGTTTTGCAATGCTTCAGGAATCAAATTCAAATGGAGGAATACTCCTTGTTATGCTCAACCCCGTCACAACCTCTTTTCTTGGGACAGTGACTACCAATGGTCCCGGATTAAAATAGGGGATATTTTCAGATCCCTTGGCATTCCCTTTGGCTTCCAAGCCTCTCTGGGTGTTATGTCCAACCAACTACTAAGATCTAGCTCTCTAGCAGATATGTTGAATTGACTACTAGACAAAATCACCAATTGGATTACTGGTAAACCAAATAGATAAGCCTGGCTTCTCAATTCCAAGTCTGCTCCGAAATCCTGACTGCAACCCATGTATACTATTCATATTGCTGGTGCTCCTCCAAAATTGCTCACAAGTAGCTCACTAGCCTTCAAAGAACCTTTTATAATTGCCAGAAGAGAAGCAAAAAAGACCTTGGCAGACTAAAATGAAAACGGAAACATGTCTAGACTGGGATTATTCACGAACTCTCCTTGTCTTCCTAAGTTTGGAGAAATGCAGATCAAGGCAGTCGGATAACCTCCACTGTTCAGCCTGCTATGCTAGGAATCAAGAGAGGCTCTCCTCTGAACCACCCTGTGTTGGAACTTGGACCTGAGCTTTCCAACATGGGATTCCGAGGAGCACTGTGTATCCTAGTTTAGGTACTATCCAACTTCGATCTCCCCATGTCCAGGTCGTAGTCGTTCATCTGGTGGATCAGGGTGGTGTAATATGGCATGAGGACGTGATTGCCCATATCTGAGTCCTCAACGCTCAATCAGTGAGGGTGGCACCAAAGGATCAGCCTTTGAAACCCTACATAGTTGCCACTGACAAGAATAGGTTGTGACCTGGCCTTCCCCATTCAATAAGTCATCCTCCTTGCCCTTGGTTTAATATCAAACTCCATGTTATGGGATTCTCTTCCACTTGATAATACAGACAGTCAAAATGCCTTCCTTCACCCCGAGGAAGAAACTGTTAAGATTTGGGTACCTTGGAAAGTGGTCCCCTTGTGGTTGTAGATCTGTAACCACAAGAGGGAAATATTTGACCCATTGTGCCTTATACTTTATGTCTAATTTCACTTTGACATTTTCCCAAGTCAAAAGGGTGAAATTTGTCACTTGAGTGAAAAGTGACTATTAATTCACTTTGTGGGTGAATTGGGGGACATACTATGGAAACTTAACCCAAAGTGGGTTTTGAGTTGAGTTTCTTTTGGAGAGATCTCAACCTTTGATTAGGGATGCCTTGGGATGATCCTAGCCATCCACTTTTTAGGTTTCCTTATGATTCCTTAAGCAGGGCACATAGGGCATTTGGAGGCTCATTCACTTATATGTTCACCAAGAGAGTTTGGAGAAGGGCAAGGGGATGAGAATGGAAGCATTGGGAGAGGAGAGTTTGGGCGCCATATTTCATGGAGGGCTCGTGGAGGCTTAGGTCCTCCTTATTTGTTGGTATTGGTTATTGCTTGGAGGAGGGCGCACTTGTGGAGGAGGGCGCACCATTAGCAGGTAATAGAAGGACTTGTGTTATCTCAGATCTGTTTGGCTCATGTTGGAGGAGACACACAAGAGCACATTTGTGTGGAAGGGACTCTTCATTGGACCAAGGAGGAAGGAGGGCGCATCACTTCAATGGATAGAGCAACAAGGGAAGAGGGTGCACTAAGCTTTGGCACATTTCTCTTCTTGGAACTCCAAAGCTTCTCGTGAGGAGTTGTTATTGTATCAGGTTCAATTGTATTAGCTTACTTGTTGTATTCACTACTTAAGATCATCATTATATATACTTTCATTCCAAACTGGTTGTCCCCGGGGAGGTTTTATCCAGGGTGTTCATTTCATGCATGCTTAGAGTATAGATCATCTTGATAGAGTTTTAAAGATCAAGAGGAGTGTTATTTGTTTTGAGTATATTGCATGTGCTAACATTGGGGTATGAAAACACTTGCAAGGGCACCTCAAAAGAGCACTTAACCATAAAAATTATGAGCAGAAAGTTACTTGACTGTTTGTTGTCCTAAAACATCAGCAAAGGACAGTCTTGGAGATTGAAACTTGAGCCAAATTTCAGTTCAAGGACAGACCTGTTTTGGCTGCCTCATAGTACCTCGAATTTCTACATGGTATCAGAGCCCTTGGTGACAAGGACTAGCTGATTTTTGGGAGCATACAGTTGGCAGTTTTGGGACAGCTTGTTAGCAGATTTTTGGAAAGCTTGTTGGCAGAATTTGTGAACAGCTTGTGGGCAGATTTGTTGGACATCTTGTAGGACTGTTTTGGACTTGTGTTTTCAGCCTCTTTTCACACCCATTTGGATAGGAGTGAGGCTGATTTGGACAGCCTCTTTTCACACCTATGTGGACAGGAGTGAGGCTGTATTGGACAACCTCTTTTCACACCTGTGTTGTCAGGAGTGAGGTTGTAGTTTGACTGCCTCTTTTCACACGTGTTGACAGAAGTGAAGCAGTACACTTGTGCAGTGTTAGCATCAGTGTGAGATTTAGTGGACAGCCATGTCGGTGTCCCAAATGCGGGCAAAGGATAGGCTAGCCGGAGCTAGCAACTGGTCCCCTTGGTAGACCAGGATCATATTCGTCTTGGAGGATCTTGAACTATGGGATATAGTTCAAGCTCTCATGGTGATTCCTTCTACACCTGCTCTTTCACCATTGTTGGATGCAGATTTCAGGAAGAAAAACACCAAGGCGAAAAGGACTATTTGTGATGGGGTGAGAGACCACGTCATTCCACATTTGACTGGTAAAGACTTTCCATTTGAGATGTGAAAGTCTTTATGCAAACTTTACTAGAGTCCAAACCAGAACCGAAAGATGGTTCTGCAGAACAAGCTCAGGAGTATTCAGATGCTCGATTCTAAGTCGGTTACATCATTCCTTGGAAGATTTACACAAATTAGAGACGAGTTGGCCGCAGTC
The DNA here is from genome assembly GCA_000966675.3 of Picea glauca. Lineage (NCBI taxonomy): Eukaryota > Viridiplantae > Streptophyta > Pinopsida > Pinales > Pinaceae > Picea > Picea glauca. Next base: position 576,031 of record JZKD02S1612268.1, on the reverse strand, counting down.
GGGGAGATTGTGGATCCTGACTTCTTGGTGAGGACAACTTTGAACAGCTTTACCAAACCTTGGGGTTCATTTGTACGAAGCATTGTAGCCCGGGAGGTCATGCCTACCTGGGAGAGACTTTGGGGCGACTTCGTATAGGAGGAGCTGAGATGCAGCTCAGGATCTTCAGGACAGCAGCGTTTTTCAGAGGGTGATGAGGACCTTGCTTTGTGGACTAAGGGCAAGAAGAAGACCGACAGAGGTGCTAGACAGGGTCCCAAGGGAAGGGCCAAACCACAGCAAAGTGGCGGTGGGAAAGAGAGAGACATGAACACAGTGAGATGTTTTGCTTGTGGAGAGATGGGTCACTATGCAGGACAGTGTTCCAAGAAGAAGAAGAAGCAGGATGAAACTGCAGCAATAGCAAAGAAGGAGGAGTTTGATGCTCAGTTTGCGATAGAGTGTTGTTCGTCAGTATATACACCATCTTGTGGCAGGTGGGGAGACAGAGTTGAGGAGGACCTATTGACTCAGAGTATTGATTCAGAGGGAGCTCAGACTCAGTTTTCGAGGACACCATCTTCAGGGGTGACTAGTCCACCCGAGACAGCTTCAGTTTTAGAGTTACCAAGACAGAGGGTTGGTGCAGGGGCTTTAGAGCATCAAAGATTGATGATGAGGAGCAGGGGCTTCAGAGCATCAGAGATTGATGATGAGGAGCAGGGCACCACAAAGGCTTGAGCCTCACTTGGCTACAGAGACGAGCAGATCAGGTTCAGGTTCCACTTCAAGTGGAAGTCACTTGGTGAGAGGCCAAGTTGAGGATCTTGGTGAGATGCCAAGATCCAGAGACTCTTCGTGAGATGCCAAGAGATGTCACTCTTGGTGAGATACCAAGAGTAGTGACCGTTGGTGAGATGCCATGAGGTAGAAATCCTTGGCGGGAGACCAAGGTTGAGATCTTTGGTGTGATGCCAAGATCTAGTTGATCTTGGATAGGTGGAGATGCACTTCCATCTATAGATCAAGTAGGTTGAGCATATCTGTGTCAGAGACCACTTGTGATTATCACGGTACAGCCATACTCACCGAGTATTTTCCAATAGGCAACCATGTCCACTGCAGGGATGATATTGGGGGTGAATGGCACTTTCCTCGGTAAGAGGGAGTGTTGAGATTTGGGTACCTTGGAAAGTGGTCCCCTTGTGGTTGTGGGTCTCTAACCACAAGAGGGAATTATTTGACCCATTGTGCCTTATACTTTATGTCTAATTTCACTTTGACATTTTCCCAAGTCAAAAGGGTGAAATTTGTCACTTGAGTGAAAAGTGACTATTGATTTACTTTGTGGGTGAATTGGGGAACATAAAGTGAACTATGGAAACTTAACCCAAAGTAGGTTTTGAGTTGAGATTCTTTTGGAAAGATCTCAACCTTTGATTAGGGATGCCGTGGGATGATCCTAGCCATCCACTTTTTAGGTTTCCTTATGATTCCTTAAGAAGGGCGCATAGGGCATTTGGAGGCTCATTCACTTGTATCTTCACCAAGAGAGTTTGGGGAAGGGCAAGAGGATGAGAATGGAAGCATTGGGAGAGGAGAGCTTGGGCGCCATCTTTCATGGAGTGCTCATGGAGGCTTAGGTCCTCATTATTTGTTGGTATTGGTTATTGCTTGGAGGAGGGTGCACTTGTGGAGAAGGGTGCACCACTAGTAGGTAATAGAAGGACTTGTGCTATCTCAGATCTGTTTGGCTCATGTTGGAGGAGACACACAAGAGCACATTTGTGTGGAAGGGATTCTTCATTGGACCAAGGAGGAAGAAGGGCGCATCACTTCAGTGGATAGAGCAACAAGGGAAGAGGACGCACTAAGCTTGGGCGCATTTCTCTTCTTGGAACTTCAAAGCTTCTCGTGAGGAATTGTTATTGTATCAGGTTCCATTGTATTATCTTACTTGTTGTATTCACTACTTAAGATCATCATTATATATACTTTCATTCCAAACTGGTTTTCCCCGAGGGGGTTTTATCCAAGGTCATGTTGACCAAAAATACTTGTGTTCATTTCATGCATGCTTAGAGTATAGATCAGCTTGTTAGAGTTGTAAAGATCAAGAGGAGTGTTATTTGTTTTGAGTATATTGCATGTGCTAACATTGGGGTATGAAAACACTTGCAAGGGCACCTCAAAAGAGCACTTAACCATAAAAATTATGAGCAGAAAATTACTTGACTGTTTGTTGTACTAAAACAACAGCAAAGGACAGTCTTGGAGATTGAAACTTAGAGCCAAATTTCAGGTCAAGGACAAACCTGTTTTGGCAGCCTCATAGTACCTCGAATTTCTATAGAAACGACATCGATCTACGTATTTGGGTCTTAGAACGTGCACTCTTGTCCAAAGGTAGAGTTCCTTCAAGAATTAGGCTATGAAATCCCCCATAACGGATAATGGTACTGCACTTCTAAATCCCATACCTCCCGAGACCTATCTATTGAACTCCTAAAGATGGCTCGGTCGGTTAGTGATTGAGAGTCACGCTTAAGATTGCCTTAAAGAGTTACCGAAAATTTCACACTAGTATAATGGGCACTTATTTTGAACCATTTGATTTTGACCTTTGTTTATGGATAGATAGGATAATGAAATGACTCGTACATTATCCTAGCCGCACCTTCATTCAGATAATTACTCACAACTTATATTTTTGTTTATGTAATTATGCTTTCCCATAATTACCAACAGCATTGTCGAAGGTTGAAAGCTACGTAGCCTAGTCATATACTCACACCAGAGACCTACTTCGCGTAGAAGTACTTTGGGCAGTGCTTCCACTAACCAAGACACTTCGTTCAAACCCTATTAGGACATCCCTAGGGATCATGTTGTTGGTCATTCTTTATATAGGTAAATACACTTTTCTGCCCTCGCCAACCAGGTCAATAAGTAAGTAGTTGTTTGTCATTATTTCGATATGTAAGAATGCTTTTCTTTTTGGCCTTTTCTCCCATCTACTTCGCTACCAAATCAATCATGTTGTTTGACCAAAAAGGATGGGAACTTGATCTAATTGATATAGCCAATCAGGGTGCAACCCTATGCACCAAATGGGTTTAAAGAGTCATACAAGAAGACGCAACATGACCTCGAGTTCTCCTCAACTGCCCTTTATGAATGCAATAACCTCCACAACCGAAATCAAAGTTGGAGATTCCACTGTTTCAAAGAATCTAGGTTGTGTGGGAGAAATGTGAGCCCTTTACTGTGTGGTGGGGATCTAGATCCACCAGAGACTACTGGGAAACCAAGCGCTCTAATTGATGGGCTAAAATATTTAATGCGAGTAGCAATTGTCTGGCTAAGGACCCTTGGTTTGAGTTAAAAGAAGCTACAAAAATGCCCTTTGTACGTCATTGACTTATACAACTACTAAAGCCATGACTTCAAGCAATGGGAAGAGCTCAACTACAATCACAATCTTAATCAAATAGACAAATTTATTTATCAGGGAATTTGTGAGCTTCTACCAACAAAATATTCCCTAAGCTGGCAATAGGAAATTATGAGACCTGGTGGTGAGACTGAGCTGGGAAATACTTCATACCTCATATACATTGAACAGATCATACTTAAAGTTGCTTTGAAGGTCCATCTGAACTAGCAGACAATCGCCACGAAAGATGTAGATGTTGGGCACCGCCTTCTCAGTGGTCAACAAGATTCACAGCCCTACGGAAAACTCCTTTGGAGCCTAAGAAAGCTAACTTTGCAGGGTCTTAGACACATCGAGGCCTTGCAACCAGGGACACACTCTGTAAAATTGGAATGAAAGTCTTTCAATGTCCCCTATGCCAAAAGATAACAGCCATACACTTATTCCAGTTCTAAGTTGCTGGAAACGTCTAGTTAGGGCCGTACCAAGCTCGTTTCCATACCAAAATGTGGAAACACATGTGGTACAGCCTTGACACATGTTTCCAGCCATACAAATGCATCCCATGTGTGAGAAGCACATTTTGTATGGCTGGAAACGTGTTTCTGAGCCATACCAGCATTCTTATGGCAAATTTCCAACACTAAATCTGCCTATTTTGACTTGGTTTGACTCGGGTTTTTACTAGGTTTCACCAAAAACACTGGCAATTAATGGCAATGTTAAAAATTTAAATAAAAGTTGAATTCCATATCCCATTCAAAATTCAGCAGACTTAATAGTTTTCAGGATTGGAAGGATTGCAGCATTTTCATTGGATTCGATCATGTATGAGCCTTGAGGGTATGGGATTTGGCATGTTAAACTTTTTCTACCATATTTTAAGGCTTGGGTTAGACAGTTTCATCAAAATTGAATGGTGTCGACTGAAGTCCATGTAAGATCAAGGTAGACGCAAAGGTTAGGCGAGGAGGCAGATAGTGATACTAAATTACTAATGATGAGGATTCCAATACAAGCAATGGGTAAACATTGTTTGTTATTTATGTTTGTCATTTAAATGTTCTTGATCATTTATTCATAATGTTTTCTTTCAAAGTTTCAATATTATGTGCTATTTATAAAATAGCACATTATATGTAGATCGTGTTTCCCCATTTCCAAAATTTTGAGGGGTCACATTTCCAGTGAATTTCTGTTTCAGAAACTCATACCCGTTTCCCCGTATTGTGTAACTTAGTTCCGGTTGTACCCCCAGCAAAGTCTTCATGGTCATGGATTTCTACCCTTGACAAACCCCTTCTTTACAACAAGTTAAACTAGTCAGCAGCTCTTTTAAGGGATACTAAGCCATGGTATGTCACCTTCCTTCCTTACTGCCAGGAAACTAACAAGGGTGGAAATACTGTACTGCATATGGAAGTATCGCAATACTGTAATCTTTAAAGGAAATGAGCCTCAGCTTGATTTCGATTTTTGTTTTCAATAAGGATGTTATTCAATCTTGCTTTCTGTAAACTTAAGGGCAAGCCAGTAAAGTTCAGCTAGAGTTTAACCCGATAGTACCCATGGAACACTATGGACCAGCCCACTTGATGCAGGAGCATCGCTCCACCTCAGCGCACCAAAATTTCAAATCGGCATTAAACCGAGACAGGAGCGGGTTGTTGAGATATTTTTGAAAATATTATATTTTAAGACTTTGTTTGTAAAGTCGGGTCACCGCTTTAGAATGGCGGGATGGTGTAAATACTTACACGACTGTAAGGGGATTGCAGATGTAGAGTGTCAACTCTTATCTGTAACAATAACTCACATTTATTGTAATCAGACTAAGTAGGTAACCGCTAAAACTACGATGGGATAGAATTCAGATAGGACGGAAAAGAGCTCGAGAAGCCACTCCTTAGATAGGTTTTCTGGGTTTTGTTGTAGAGAGCAGCGGAGAGGAGTAGAATGAGATAGAGAGGTAGAATAGATGATAGATGAGAGGATAGGAAGGAGAAGAAGAGAACTGAGACTCTGTTGCAGTCCAGTCTCGTAATTATTGTATAGAAGCATTCATATCTTAATACAAAGAGCAGTTTTCCTGCCTATGAGTTTTCTGTGTGTTTATGTGTTTCATGAAGGCATTGAATGTTTATTGTATGTGTGTGGATGAACATAGGTTGTAGATGTATGTGTTCGATTCCATCTACAATATAAGGATAGACTTTTCTGTCTGTGCAGAGGAGGCAGAATTGTTCTGGACTCTCAAGGCTTGTGCAAGGAGTGCACACCAGAGTTACAAAAACTCTCAGAAGCCAATGCAAGGAGTGCACTTGAACTCTCTTTTGAGTTTAGAGAAGAGCGTGCCAGAAGGGCACACCAGAGCAATTATAAATCCAGAAGGAACCTCAAGGTTTTTGAATACCTTGGAGGAGAGGTTGTGCAGACGAGGCACAGAGAGACAGAGTTCTGAAAACTCTATAAGCTCAGCAAAGAAGTGCTTTCAGCAGGCACAAGGAGTGCGTGAGAACGCAGCTTAAATCCTATAAAGAGGTTGCTAGGAGGGCACAAAGTTTTCTCTCAAAAAGGGAGGCAAGGGCCGAGACCCTTAGATCTTGAGTGGACAAAAGCTCAAGAGGGATAGCATAGAAATACGAGCGAGGGAAACTTATTTCCGAGTTCACAAGCTCGGGAGGGAAAGCGCAAGGCGTGCGCAAGTGAACTTACTTTAAGTTCGAAAGTTCTGGACGAGAAAGCTACAGGAGCCGTTGATTCTCGACAAGAGAGCAGATCTAGATCGTCAGATCAGAATCCAGGAAGAGGAAGAGCGCATCCAGTGGAGGACCATCGAAGACAGAAGACGGACGGACAAGATCCATTTCGGGAGTCGGTAGGTTATCCGACAATCGTCAGATTTGGGGAGAGTGTGCGCAGTATAACTATGGAAGCCTCTCAGGCTTCGCACATTCGAGAGTATTGGAACACAGAAGAGCGTGGGCGAGCGAAGTCCCGGAACCCGAAACAATCGGGACCGTCCGTTACTAAGGACACATGTCGGAGGATTATCCTTTTCGGAATCCCGACAGTCCGGGGAAAACAGAGAAGTAAAGCGTTCAGGTCCCCGAAGTCATAGGGACCTGAAGAGATCTGCATTGTCCATCAGTTGGGACACGTGTCGTTGGATCTAGGACTCTAGAGGAAGAGCACTTCGGAGGAACCGAGGCATGGAGCATGCAAGTTAGTCGAAGCTCCAAAGAGCGAAGCTCATCACCACTGTCTGATTGGGTGGACAGGTGTCACCAAATTCAAAAGCGTCGAGGGTCGAGCACTCGGGGGAGAATTGTGTATTGTGGAATGAGATTCCCCGAAGGCTCGAAGGCCGGAACTTATCCGAGCCATCCAAAGGGGTAGACAAATGGCAAGAGATCCTATGTCCCGGAGGAACGAATTTCGGAGGCCTAGTGTTGCAGAAGAGCAAGCGTGGGGGAGGAGCACGTGGCGCTCGATCCGAGGCCTCGGGTGCAAAGCATTTCGGGAGAGCAAGGTGTCGGAGCATTTGAAACGCCCAAACGCCTAAATCCGAAGCGGATCTCAGCCGTTGGTTGTGAGAGCAATAAGGACCGTTGATCGTCTGGGAGAATTCGGGGTTCGCGATACGATGAAAATGGTGAAGCTGTTGTCAAAAGGGCCGAAACCCAAAACTCCGAAGCGCCAAAGGAGGCTAGGCCGCGGGTCATAGTCAAGGTAGCGTGGAGAGAAAGGCTAGCGGGAGGAGCTAGCGCACGGAAGCTCAGAATCTTTAGAGCGCTAAAGAAAAGGGCCGCGGGTACCATAGGACCTGCGACAGAGGTGAAAGGGTCTGTGTTAAGTTGATTTAGGACCAGAAAGGTCCCAAAGAGCAAATTCGGCTCAGGAATTTTAAAGATCCTAAACCAGGAGGTCGCGCAGCCCCGAGGAAGAGTAGGGGGTCTGCATCACCATTGCAATCCCAGCAGAGGAAAACCCTCTGCAACAACATTCCAGGTGAGGAAATCACAATCAGACCTAAAGAGAGGTGTGTTCAGTAGCAGACAATCAAACAACAGAGAACCACCTGATGCAAAAAGTGGTTAAGTGGTGCCAATAAGCAATTAGTGGCTATGGGGCCTGGCAAGCAGAATGCTGGAGGCTATCCCACGTCCTCTGGATAGGGAGGAAATCCAGGGGATCAACCAGCTGGGGCACAAATGTTGTCAAGCATTTGTGGTAGGGTGGGGCATTGAACCAACCAATATGTGAAATCCTGTTGCTGGAGAAAACAGTGAGCTCCAACTTAGTTTTAAATGTGGCAGTTATATTATATTAACTTTATGTTGGTAGACATTAATGTTAGTGGTTAATAGACATGTGACCAATGAACACTGAGGTGTTCAGGTTAGTGCTTAAACCACAATAACCAACCTAAGCTGCTATATAATAATGTAAGGATAGATGATTAACTTGAGAAAGTGGTATATATAATAGGGGTAGCCCACCTCAGGCACCCAATCATGTATTTGTTGCAGCATTAATATAATTGGCATTTATTATTCCATCCACATTTGTGGATGCGTTATTTTGTTATGCACCGATATAATTTTAAAATTCTACATGGTATCAGAGGGATACTAATTATTCATACTTGTAATCAATCAATCATGTGGGATCAAGTTCAAAATGTTTGGAAGGAGATTCCAAGAAGAGAGGAAAATCTTGGAATACCGTACCAAAAGGCAAAGGCAAGTAATAATTTTTCGAGTATGAATAACAAAAAATTATAAAGTAAAACTTAGGCATTGACTGTTTTTCATTATGACAAAAATATGAATTACATTTTCTCTAGGGCATAATGAAAACTGTCAACAACCAACAGGAAGATAAATGAACCCCTTGATGAAAGCGTACAGGCAGGCGAACTGACCCTGCAAAATCCTCCAGCGAATTCAGACAGAAATCAAGCTGAGACCAATAGAAGGAGGAAGGTTAGCAGACAAAAACAAAGCGAATTGCAGACAGCATAAAATGGCAGCAAACCAATCCAAGAGAGACACACAACAGTCAGATGAGTACAGAAGAGAGACACACAACAGTCAGATGAGTACAGAAGATAGCCAGATGCTACAGCCCATACAGAATGCTTGCTGCAGAAACAAATCATAAAAAGAGAGGGAAGCCAGAAGACACAGAAAAGACAGCATACTACAGACAGAACCCATTTTTACTTGGCAGAATTACCAGATCGCTTTTTGCAAGTTATTTGAAAGCACAGAAGCATTCACACAGAAAGAGACAAAGCCCTTATTGAAACACACAGCCAGAGCCTATAATTTGCTGAAACAGTACATATGTTTAATTTTTGCAGAAGGCAGAAAGAGACATTCTTCTACAGCTTGTGATCACCATTTTTTGCAAATGGTAAGACAGGAAGCAGAACACGAAATATGTAGCAAAAGAGCATTATTTTGATAGCAGCACCCTTCCGCAGATCATCAATATTAGTTATTTAACAGCAATTAAACAACAAAAGACAAATTAAGAAATTTACGACATAGATTGAAATTAAACTAATATTTTCCGCATCAATAACTTCTCTCCAATGGCAATGATATTCAGTACCGTTTGTACTCATATTAGTAAGGATTCCTAAGAATATTAAAAACAATATGGTCCCACTCTCTTATCCAATTGAAATGCAAGTTATTATTTGCCTATTGCCTACTTCTGCTCTCATTGTCGATATTCTCATTATTGCTATTATTCTCATCAGTCTCATTATCAGCATCTAGCCCCAATTTTTTATAGACTCAATAACAAACAATTTCATTAGATTCTTTCATTGACAGAGTTGGTATACTACAACAGGGCTTCAGTGATATTCCTCAGGTGTGGATTAAAATATTTCATTCAATCTCGATTCTCAACATCTATCTTTCCATGGAACTATACCTATTGACATTCAAATGAGAAGTATACCTATTGATCTTCAAATGAGACTTCAATGAATAATTAATATCTAAGTTACCAGGATAAGATCTGGATATGGATCTGCCAGATTTTTTAAAAGCCAAGATCAAAATATGGCAGTGAAACAGCAAATATAAACAATATTAATATATTTCAATAATTTTCAAATATAAAGATATATATAGATATATATAGAACTTATATATTTACATATACATTTGTGGCTTGTTATAACTTATTATTTACAAAATAACTTTACAAGTTTATAAAGTTATAAGTTTAAAATGACAGCACTTATTATAACTTTATGATAATAACTTACAACTCCAGCAGTCAATTGGGTTTATCCCAAGTGGTTTGTGCTGAGGGGTGTTTTCCCCCCCACCCAGGTTCAATTCCCGCAAGTGACATGTTGAGCTCTTAAATAAGCAAGCTATCGAAAAAGCCTCGGATTTTTACAAAATCTGGTTTACCCTGGGTACCATCCTCGAAATGAGGGGAAGTGCCTGGCAGGTTTCCCCAGGCTCTATTCCAAAGTAAAAAACTTACAACTGCAGATTCAATGGTTATATTAAGACTTAAGTTTACAAATAAGTTTATACTAAATTTATTTATGGCAGCAAAAAAGAATGTATGGCACTGGTTTTTCTCATAAGTATTAACAACGGAATATTTGGCGAAGAAGAACAGGGTATGAGGCAGTGCAAAGGGTATGGGGCATGCTCAATTGTACCCTGTGAATTGGGCACGAAGGAGAATATTTGGCAGCACGAAGGTTTTTCTCATCATTATATTATGGCAGCACGAAGAATATTATGGCGGCTTGAAGGAGCATAATTCTCATGGCGGCGAAAAGGTTTTTCTTATAAGTACTGTTACCTCCCAGACCTGCGCTCAAAGATATTCAAGTCCCTGAGAGAAGTGCAACCCTAGGGGCACTGAGGAAGGTTGCCCACTGTCACCACAGCAACTCTTCCTCTCACTTTAGGCTGGCCCTCCTCCAAAACAAGGGGGAAAACCCTAGGAAAAGGTGTTTATGATATTCTTTGTGATATATATATAATTTAAAACACATAGAAAAAGTATAATAATATAGACATAAAGACGTACATTTTTTGAATAGTTAGAAAAATTCAAACATACATTCATCAATGATCAAACACACACGTGTCAAGAATACACCATAGATGGTTGAGCCATAATTTCAATAGGATGACTATAATAGAAGAACCTTATTCTTTGTGAAATGATAAACATAGCAAAATAATAACAGCAAGAAGATGCACCAAACAAGTAATCCCATCCTTCGTTCTCCAATCTTCTTCTATGATAAAGTTTCTACGATAAATTGTATGTGAGATGGGGCAAAACTTCCCTTTATTCCTCTATTGGGCACGTTTTTTCCATCCTGCAAGTCCGATGCATTCAAATCATCCTTTCTGTAGGTCAGATTCATGTGGGACACATGTCCTGTGCAAGACACATCTCTAACGCAAGTCCAACTCGCGTAAAGGGCAAGTCGGCTAGTCCAATTCGTTGGATTCACAACACGTAGAGGGAGAGGATGTATTAAGTATCCTAGGTGTATACATAACATAATGGTACAAATAAGTTTTGGAGAAAATAAAAAATGTTACATATATATTAATGATATGTTCCAATGATTACATACATGGGAGCCCAACATAGACTACCCAAATTACATATCTCGTTTTCTCATCAAAACTCCTCTCATAACATTAGTATTGCACCCTAGACTGGTTATGGATCTATGGTGGTTTAACCACTAACCTTAACATCTAAATGTTATATTGGTATACATATCAATAACCACTAACAAATGTCTACTATCATAAAGCTAGTTTAATATAAAAGATATATTAATAAAAGTTGGAGCTCAGTCAATCGGTCTAGCTCGAGTGGTTGTGGGATGGAGTGTTGTCCTCCCCAGCCAAGTTCTATTCCCATAAGTGATATGTTGAGCTCATAACGAGTATATCGGTGTATTAGTTTTGAGCCCCGTTGTTGACCTAGCCTTGTGCCCTAAAGAATCTACAGTTTACCTTGGGTACCATTCTCAGAACGAGGCAAAGTACCAGGGGGTTTTCCCCGAGCATTGTAACCTGTAAAAAAATAAGTTGGAGCTCAATGTTCGCTCCACCAACAATAACTAGTCTACCATTTAATAGCAGAAAATCTACTTGTATTAAGTAGTGTACATTAGGCATATCTTTAGAGTTTTATTTTTAGGACTCTACGTAGCCGCCCATCTTTGTCCTGATCTATTCCTTTTTCTGACAAAAGCTAACAATAATAATAGATTTGAGCCATGGGATCACCCAAGTGGCTCCAAGGCCCAATTTTTTTATCTGGCTACTAAAGTGAGAATTTTTCACCCTTATTTATCCTTCTTTGAATTAAATGGCCTCTTTTCTCCTTATTTAAACATTTTTTTGTTTTAAAGATTATTTGAACTTTTAACAACAAAAACATACACATTTTACTTTCTTATTAATCTAGAGGATTTTGAGACCATGGCATGAATAATCCAACATGAAAGACAGGGGCCTCTTATACACATTGAGGTCATAATACATTATGGTTGGCAGACAATGTTATGTCCCGACTGCTAAACATATTCCCCACGTTACTTATTATCTTATTTTAATAATGTATGCGAGTGTTACATATACTGCGCCCCTACTTCTATTTATATTCTCTTATTAGCTGCCATTCTCATACTTAACAAACTTATTGGTAAATCTAGTTAGGTCACTCTTTCTAGAACCTTCCCTTCTTCTACTTACACTCTTAATTGTAATAAGTTTTTCCCTCTCCATGTGTCATTACAAGTGAATGCATGTGGCACCTACCACTACCTACCTTCATCTATAAAAACAACATTGTAATTGTGGCATATTGAGTATTGTTGTCATGTATTGGGAGGTCGCCCACTTGAAGTGGCAAAGTAATAGTGCATGTATTTCTATGAGTGCAATGGATCATCCATCCAAAACAAAAATGTGGTTAATAGAGGTTCCATTCCACTTACATATCTAAATTTTATATATACAACAACCTTTTCACTTATCTATCTAATATGTTAATGTGGTAACTAAGCTGATAAGTAAATAGAGAGATAACCTGGAGGGCTAGCTCTAGTAATTGAGTGCTTCAAGCTTCATGCAGGAGCTCTTGGGGTCAATCCCCTGAACTGGCTGCCTCTGCTGCGTGCCTCACTCAATGTCCCTCCCGGGTCAGGTGACGTAATCAACACTGACAGGTTTACACTAGGTACCATCCGCAAAATGCAGGGAAGAGCCCGAAGTTTCCCTGTGAATTTTTTATAAAAAGCAGTGTTGTCGACATCGTGTCGGTGAAAATATCTAAAAATATCAGCAAAATCGCCGAAGGGTCCGAAAAAGAAAATATCAGAAACATCAGGGAAAATATCAGCAAAATCGCAAGATGATCCAAAAAATTGCAAAATATCGGATAATATCGCCTGCCATCCAAAACATGATAACATCGCAATGTCGGAGATAACATCGCGATGTTGGCAACACTGATAAAAATCCCCAAGGTTAGCTCAATCAGTTAGTGCCATTGTTGCCAGGACGTTGCTGGTAATCCAGCACAATGTGCAGGTGCCAGGTTCAGTTCCCATGAGGTTAAGCTCCCTAAGTTTGCACCACCCGCTTTACACTAGGTATCATCCTCGGAATGAGGGAAGTGCAATCAAGTTTCCTGGAGAGTTTTTTCCAAGGAAAAAAAAAAAGTAAAGAGAAAGAGAAAAATAGCTGCCACGGATGTGAGAGAGAGAGAGAGAGAGAGATCATTTCCCTATTTCCTAATATTTTGTAAATAGATTTTGATAACTTGAAACATTTGGCAGACTTCATTGTTTTCTTCAGTAAACAATAGTTTCACAATAATTCAAATATGTTAATATGGTTGAAAAGACTAATTAGCATCCATTGGACCAATTGCTGGTGTAATTCCAAAGCACATAATAATTTTGATCAACTGGTGATTAGTTTAAGTTCAGAGATATCCAATCAAGTGGAAAATCTTCCACAGAATGAGATGATCAGTTCCAGAAAAAAATATGCTATACATCTGCTCTTTTAAAATACAGATTTAGACATGCACTGCTAGCTGAAGGTTATATACTAAAGCTAAGAGAATATAGCAACAATTTGATAAGAATTGACGCAAGAAATTCGATTTCAAGCATTGCTACAGTTTTTAGGACTCACCATTTCAAAACCATAACTTCCATCTATGAGAAGCAAAACAAGATCAGCAAATTTGGCTGCATCAATCATAGAATTCATGTCATTTGGACACTCCACAAACTGCAGTCGTCTTTGTTTACCTAAACCACAAAAAAAATACAGAAGGAAAAACAAGTTAGTATTCCTGGAAAGGAACAAAGAACATTAGGCACAATTCTGAACCTCCATATACTTCTAGAATAATAGTATCTCTCCAGCAATAAGCGATCTTGATTCATATGTAATTGTTTTCAAATATAGAATCAGAAAGGGCAGACACCTGAAACAGAGTTAACATATAAATGGTTTTATGTTACTGCTGTAGAAGAACTTGCATGGAATTTTACTAGAATAGTGTTGTAACAATGATGTTGTTAAATAATTAAAAAATTGGCCAGTGTTTTTTAATAAAATGCTTCCTTTAACTATCGATATAAATAAAGAAGTACATATGCATTATATATATATATATATATGTGTGTGTGTGTGTGTGTGTGTGGGTCACAGCTTCCACTACCACAAGCACTAGCTAGGCTAAAAACTGGAATGGGCACCAAAAACACCTATTAACCTCATACTGGCCCCTTGGACATACATATAGCATAACAGTTCATAGAGTGTGTCCAAAAAAGAGATAAACAAATGGCCCTAACTCCAGGAACAAACATGTCAGAAAGCATCAGACAGCTGCAGGGGGAGGCCAAAAAAGTGGCCTCTATCCCTCCAAAATGGCAAGTGCTAGCATAGGGAACTAATCATTCTGTTGAACTAGTTAGGGGAAGAGTTGTGCTCCACTCTGACTTATCTCTTACAACTTTGCCAACTCGGTGTGGTGGTCGACCCTCTAAATGCTAAGGCTGTCGAGATCAGGTCAAACATGTGGGAGAAGCTCCAGGTAGATCCTTGCTCATAGTATATGTGGTGACTCCAAATAAGTCAAGAAGTTGACTAAGGTCCATTTTCTGGGTTTGTACAAGTATCTGCATGGACAAGCTCGCATGAATTAGGGAGCTGTCAAACCAACAGAAACTTTTAGCATGCTGTGTGAGATTAAATGACACATCATTCATTTTCTTACAAATAAAAGAGTATCTCCACTCCCAAAAGCTGCCATGAAGCCTACAATTCTACTTCCCATGGCAGTTTATCGCATAACAGGGCTACTTTCCATGAGATGGAAGGTGGTAAAAGCTAGCCAGAAAAAAACTAGACCCATTCTCAAACAGACTTGGCAAGGAGACAGAACCAAAACATGTGTTTGAGCATCTCAGACTGACCATCCAGAGGACATTTAGGTTGTGGCACCCCCAAGGTGTGTAAGTTTCATGCCCAGAGGCAGGCCACCCATTATTAATGATCAAGCAAAGAAAGCTTTTTCGGCTTCAAGCAATGGCTTCCACAGACTACGAAGTCTGAAAAGCCAGGTCTTCTGTTTCAATTAGCCAGCCTATTTTGCTTGATATCATAGCAATCTCAAACAATTAAGAACCTGGGAAGTGAATCCATATTTCCAGTAAAGTGCAGTACCTCTCTTTATTAGTGTTTACACTCTTGATAGACCCCTTCCTACTCACTCATTTTTCTTTGTATCTCTTTTCTTTTGGAACTCGGGAGGTGTCACAGTACTGCCACGTTACTGTTTTGACTTCATATACTCTCTGGTACCATTGACCTATTTTGGTCACTCTTGGGCATTAATAAAATTATCTTATCTTATGATTTTTCCTACATATGAATCATCTATTGATAGAGGATATAGTATAACTATGAACTGCTTTGGTGAACCTGAAAGAGTGTTCAAGCTATAGAGACCTCATCAATGTCTTAGTTTTGAGTAGGTGATTATGCACGCAAGAGGTCCTAGCATAGTTACCGGATTCGCCTTAGAGCCCCCCCGTACCCGCACCGGATTCTTCTCGCATCGGAATCTCGGATTCTTCGATTTTTTCTGTTTTTTGGATCAGATCTGTTTCATGAAATTGGATCCATTTTCGGAAAAAGTGGATACATTTCTGATGACAGAATTAAAGCATATTTCATAATTAATTCAGATTTCAGCAAATTTATAGCTATAGCTAGTGATTTAGGAAAAAAATATTAAAAAAAATAAATATATATCTAAATTAGGGTTAGGGTTCCGATTCCCTGATTCCTAAGTTTTGGACGAGCACCGCACTCGCACCGGATTCTTTTTCCTATTCCGATCACACCCACGGTTCTTGTAACCTTGGGTCCTAGAAATTGATGCAGTCCTGAGTCTAGTCTAGAAGAGCCAATCAACTTGTAACCTAAGTCACAAGACATGAGGTACACAGAGGACATGGAAATATGAGTGTCCGACATGGGCACATCAACCCCGGAAACAGGAGGCATCTTTGTGGGGTATTGGAGACTGATGAGAATAAGGGGGGCATTGGGATCTCAATTTGCCCTAATGTATCAAAGGAAGAAAGACAAAAATACATCAAGACAGAGGAAACTACACAAACAATGCATGGTAAAAAACAAAAGGTTCAATCTGATGCATCATCTAGATCTGGTAGCTACACATCTGCATCCCCTCATGCTACTGGAACCTCAGGTCATGCGTGGATCTAAAAGAACAATAGCAGATTTCTTTGATATTGGTGGTAGGGATGAGGTGGATGCAAAAGTAGTGCGGTTTCTCTATGCTTCTGGTGTACCATTCAATGTTCTTTGCTCCCCCTATTAGCATTATATGGTTCAGGCCATCAACAAAACCCCCAAAGTATACAAGGGCCCCGGGCATGAGAAAGCTAGAACTATGTTACTAGACAGGGAAAGAGCTAAACTTCAAAGAGCTCTAGCACGGTTTACAGATTAGTGGGTGGACTATGGGGTATCCATTGTATCTGCCAGTTGGGAAAATGTTAGAAACCAACATTTGATAAATGTTCTTGGTGTTTGGGCTAGTGATGCAGTGTTTCTTGTCGCGCAAGACTCCTCCTCATTCACTTCATCTGCTCAAAACATTTCGGACCTCCTATTGAAAAGCATTAATGATGTCATTCCTTCTAATGAGATTCAAGTAATCATTGAAAATGCAGCAAATTGTAAGGGAGCAGGAAAAATCATTGAGTGGGTTCATCCACACATTTTTTGATCTAGGTGTTTGGTACACACATTGAACCTTTTGATGCATGATATTGTCAAGCATAAAGATTGTGGATGGATTAATGACTTGTACAAGAGAGGGAAAAAACTCATCAAATTTGTCACCGGCTATACAAGGGTCAATTACTTTTATGGCACTCACTCTAGGTTGCAACTACTTAAGATCGCAAAGGCTAGATTTGGTAGCTATTTCCTCACCTTTAGGTGCCTATTGAGGGTGAGACAAGCTTTGGGTGCAATGGTGATGAGTGATGACTGGGACGATTTGAGGAGCATTGATGGAGATGGTGTTAATGCAGTGAAGGAGATTGTTCTTGACAATCATTTTTGGTCACAGTTTAGGTATGTTTCACAATTCTCCAAGCCAATTTATAAAATGATTCAGTGTGGAGATTCAGATCGAGCAATCATTGGGGAGGTGTATCAACAAATGGACACCATGCTAGGACAGATTAGGGACATTGTTCATCCTAGAGATGTGAACTTGTATAATCATATTCATATAGAGGTAGAAAAATGGTGGGAAAATCTAAATATTCCATTACATGCCTTAGCATATGTGCTTACACCAAAATACTATCATATACCATGGCTTTCAGCACCGACACCTGGTGGTGGGGTGAAGAGAAAACCACACCAAGATCCAGAGGTTTAGGCTGGTTATATGCAAGAATTAGACAAATTGGTCCCTAATGAGGAGGCGCATGATACCATATGGAGATAGTCGAGCCAATACATCAAAAGCAATGGTGCCTTTGGGACCAACCATGCAATTAGAGATCAAAGGAATTTGACTTCTCTCAAGTGGTGGAACATGCATGGCGGTGCTACCCCACAACTACGACGTTTGGCAACATGGGTGCTTTCACGGGTGGTGAACACTTCTTCTGCAAAGAGGTGTTGAAGCACCTACAATTTCATCCACAATGTCAAAAGAAACAAGTTTAATGTAAACCAGTCAAAGAACTTGGTTTATGTGCATTGCAACCTACGATTATTGTCCCCTTACTATGAAGAGTCAATGATGGATAACACTTGGAAGACTTAGGACAACATTCCAAAGGAGGATAATTTGGAGGATGGAGTATTGGTTTTGGAGCAATTTGAGAATGCCCTTATTGATGATGATGACCATGTTGCGATGTCACCCCCATCCACTGCCATGGTCCCCTTGACCAAGACTCTAGCTGCAGCAGTAGGGGCTTCATGTTCAAATCCACTTCCATCCACTTCTACAAAGTTACCTCCTACCTCGACATCGCTGCCACCACGTGGAGGCTCACGCGACAATCATGATGGTGTAAAGAGGAAGGAGAAGTAGATAGAAATTTGAAAAATTGTTTCTCCTTTTTCACTACTTCATATGTCATAAATGATAGACTTTTAGTTTTTAGCAACTAGCTCAATTCAATGTTTTGGACCTTTCGGTCTTCATACTTCAGTTGAATTATCACTTTAAAAGTTACGCAAATGGCATATATTGTAAACATAACTATTTGGTCATGTTGACAGTTGGTGGATAACCTATTTCATTCCATAAGTTAATGGTCTACTTTATATTATATGGCTTAAAAATTTGTATCTTTGTTTACAATTGCTAGAATCTAGATTCTAGAAGGTTGATGCTTGAATGATTAATCATTGATGTACTATCGATGCCATTTCTATCTTCATAATAATGTTGTATTCATCTACAAGTAGCACAAATATGCATGTTTTTATATATTCTGCAACTAATTTTCCATTTTGCATGTTTTTTTAATATAAATGCAATATAATATATGTATATATATATATAACATTCCCAAAATGCTCCACTCTCAAGGTTTTTTGGGAAGTGGCACTCTCGACACTCCCACTCGCATGCTCTGGCAACCTTGCCTTGGAGGAGTGCTAGACCTTGCTTGAGGAGCACTCATAACTTGGAGCCTTGCTTGTTGATGACATCACCTTGGAGCTTGACACACATCCTTTTGGAGTGGAGTGTCTCACATGTGTGGACCTTCTTATTAGAGAAAGGTTGTGTGTAAGAGCTTAGGCCCACTTTATATTGTTGGTCTCCCTTACCTCTCATATAAATAGAGGAAGGAGAGAGCCCTTTCCTCATTCATTCATTCATCATCTTATGTTGGAGATGTTAAGAGTGGAACGCACCTCTCTCTTGTACTCTTCTATATTGTAGTCTCTCTCTTTGTCTTGAGAACTAGGGATCTTACAGAATCCATGGGAAATTCTAGGGTTAGGGTTTTCAGTGTTCACCCTAAGGAGGCAAAGTAGACTAGGGTTTGGTTAAACCCTAGGGGAGAAGAAAGCATTGTTGAGGAGGAGAGAAGGAGATTCCTTGCACTTGTGGGACACGCGTGTTGAAGCCAAGGAGGACTTGCTTGTGTTGATGCTTGCTTGTTGGAGATCTTTGGTGATGGCTACGGCTTTCTTGGTTTTCCCTAGCTAGGGTTTATGCAAAGCTTGAAGATTGTACCAGCTTTGCGATAAAGTTGTGGTATGTACATGTACTCCATTCTTTCATATATATATATATATATATATATATGAACTTTCCAGCTGTCCAATACTTGTAAGTTGTGTAATTGCAGATATGATTTTCAGCGGTCATTGTCTTCTTAATTAAGTAATTTCCAGCACTTATTGTTTCATGTTTGATTTAACACATTTAAGTGCCAAAATTGTTAAGGGATTTAACATATAATTGGAAGATAATAGAGCAGATTTACTGCTGTTAATATGCTGTAATAAAGTGATTTTCAGATCTGGTTTATGCTTGGAAAAGTGCGCCCTAAGGGCCGAAACTTGTTTATGTTTGGTATCTTTTCTCTTGGGCTACCTATTGTGTTGGGTTAAAGTGAGATGAAATATTGTCTGCTATTTGCTGCTGTAAATTGATAATTTCAGATCATCCCTAAGGGTGAAGTTCACAAGGAATAGAACCAGGAAACCTCATTGTGAGGTAAAATTTCTGTTTTGTATAAAAGTCAAAAATAGAACGCAAAAATTTCTACAATATCATCCTTCAAAGCAAGCTAAGATAGACTCCCTCTTCAGCTCTCCAATGGTAGTGGAATGTAACTATGAAAGCCTTCAATCTCCCTTCCATGCTCTCACAAATGGCAGCCTCCAATCTCCCTTCCAAGCTCTCACTAATCTGCTCCTCAACAACTAACAAGCAGCCCACTCAAAACCATAGCAAAGATGAGTGCAATCAGAAATAGAATGAGAGTAAATGGAGCAAGAGAGTGTTTTAATCCACCAAGGAACCCTAGCCATGCCTAAACCAACCTTTTGGAACCTTGTCTCGGTTCCCACAAGCAAGGAAAAAGCTCAAATTTGACCTCATGTGCGAGATCACTCAAGGAGCATTCTGAGAGCGTTTTTATCACTTGAGAGTGTCCTTGGAGTGTTATGGGAGCGCCTAGGGAGCATTCTAGGAGTGCTCAAGGAGTGACACTCCATGAGTGCTCCCTGAACGCTCCCTATTTGGGCAGGAAGCTTTTTTTTAGGGAGGGAGCATGCAAGAAGCATGCTCCTAAGAACGCTTCCTAAATGCTCCCTCTGGGAGCGCAATTTGAGAGCGAGGGGGGGAGCACTTCCCCGCAGCATAGCTCCACACTTCTCTTGAATAGGGACAATGCACTAATAAGTGATTTGCAGAATCACCATTGTTTTTAAATAGCCTACCTAGACCTTGCCATGACCTTTTCTAGCAATTGTCCCAAGTAAGTATTTTATTCAATAATGCCAACCAAAGAAAAATCCTATCTTTTAAAAATTGTTCACATTCCATATAGATTTCCACCACCATTTATTTTCACCTTCTACTTCTTCCCTCATCCTAGCCTCATACCCTAGCTTTATTGAATAGTTCCCAGAGGCTTTATTCTTAGACCAAATTATTTCATTTTCATCATCTCTGAGTCTAATCACACTGAGTTTTCATCCTTTTGCTATTTCTCCCTGGAGTTCCAAATGCAAAACTAATTTCCAACCTTGATTCCAAATAGTACTTGATCTTGGATCTACTACATCTACTAAGTGATAAATCCCCAAGTTATTAAAATTTACAAGTATTTTTCAAGGTTTTGAAAGCCTAGAATTCCTTAAGAAGCCCATCCATGGGTCCTCCCCAATCTTACTTTATTTCCTTTTCCAACTCTCCAAACCAACCATTTCCCTAATAGTGGAAGGGCTCTTACTAAAGCCATCCAAATTATTGATGCTCCGCCATATTACTTCACTTCCATTATATGTAAATCCTCCATTGATCAAGGAGCTATGTACTTCACAACCATTACTTTTCCCCATAGTCCCTCACTTTGCATCATCCTCCATAGGGTTTTCACTGCCAATGCCTGGCCAAATAGGTCAGGATGTTCTTAAGCCCCACCCTTTAGCCTCTTCTTAAGCCCCACCCTTTAGCCTCTTTTGGCTTTGCTAGCTTTCTCCATTTGACCAAGGGTATCCCTTCCTTCTCTCTTTTCCTAGTCCATAGAAAATAAAACATTTTCTTTTAATCTTTTCCAACATTCCTTTAGAAATGTTTGTTAAGGTCAACCAATAAACAAGGATCCCTAAGGAAAACAAATAAACAGGGGTCCCTTCCAAGATAGATTTACCAAGGTCAACCTACCCCCTCTGGATAACCATCTATGACACCAATTTTTCACCCTCCCTTCAATTTTCTCATACAACCAATACCAATCTTTAAATTTGTAACCATTAGGTTTAAGATGAAAACCAAGGTATTTTAGCCCATTGTTAAAAGAAAAGGTAGAATAGGGCAATATTTGAGAAAACTAGCTTTCTAAATTTTCCTCCAACCCATTAAAAAGAACTAAGGACTTGTGAACATTCACTTCCATCCCCATTGCTTTGCAGTACAAATCTATAATTTCTTAATACTTATTTGCTTCACTTACTATTCATAATCCAAACAACATAACCTCATCCACAAATAGTAGATCAGTCAAAGGGAGTAAACTCCCCAACTTAATGCCCTTAATAGGATGGTTGTCATCCCTTTTTTATAATGTGAACATCCTACTCAAACACTCAACAACTAGCAAGAATAAGAAATGGGAAAATCTAGCATCCCTACCTAAGTCCCCTCATAAACTTGAAGAACTTGGATGGAGAGCCATTTATTAGTACTACAAACAATGCTAATGAAAGGCAACCCATTATCCAGTTAACTACTTATATTCACATTCCTATTTGAATCAACTGCAACTTGAGATATGGCCAACTAACTTTGTCATAGGCCTTAGCCAGGTCTATTTTCATTACCAAGGCCGAAATTCTTTTTAACCTTTATTGAATGAAGACCTTCTTGTGTTGTTCACATGGTGTCATGAACTTGTCTATTTTAATGAAATCCAAATTGCTCTTTTGACATAAAATCTAAGAAAATACTTTTAAGTCTATTAGCCAAAAACTTTATTATGATTTTATACACAAAATTGCATATTGTGATTGGCTTGTAGTCACCAAATGTCTCTGGATTATTCTTCTTTGGAAATAGAGCTATAAAAGTTGCATTTAAGGCTCCCAATACCTTTCCAAAAATTCTAGGCTCCTCTATTACCCTTAGCAACTCTACCTCCAAAAAGTCATGTAATCCCAAATAATATTCCATTGCCCAGATTCACCCTAGATTGTTTTCCTTTTTAAAGGAATGTAAACTGCTATGAGTTCCTCTTTTGTTACTTTTGCTTCCAACTCATTTTGTTGATCATCTATCAACCTTGGAAAGAAAGAGGCATCTTTTAAAATCTCTGCTATAATAAACCTAGGAGGTTCTTGGAACAAAGTTTAAAGCATTGTATTCCTTCTTCTATAATTTCTGCAAAAGTTCTAGTCATGGACCCCACTTGCTTCCTTATCTCCCAAATGGTATTTGTATTCTTTCGATGTTCAACATAATTCTACAAAGAATAGGTATTTTCATTACCTTATGCCATCCAAATGGCTCCATTGTTCAGTGTCCACTCTAACTCTTCTTGCTCCAAAAGTTTCCTTTTGACTACTAGGGTTTTTAATCTCATACTTTCTTCCTCTGTCAAGATTCCTCTTTCGTTAATCTCAAGCAATGGTCTAATTTGTTCATCTGCTTCAACTAGCTCTTTTTCAGCTTGCCTGGCTTTTCTCTCTGCCCATTCTGCTACTATTTTCTTTGCATTCTTCAAATTCAATCCAAACTAAAACACAGTTGTCTCTCCTATATTTGGTCCATGCTTCCTCAATTTTTGTATAAACATATCTCTAAAACCTTCTTCTAACCACGTATGATTGAAATTAAAAGGACCTAGACATTTATGGTCATCTTTTTCTAATTGAAGCAAGGTAGGGAGATGATCCGAATATCCATCTTCGCCAATCCAACATTTCAACCTTCCTATCTCCTCCAGTATTTTATCTGCTGCCAAAAATCTGTCTAACCTTTTTGAAACCCCTTCCCTACCACATTTGAAATTCCTCCATGTAGGTACTCACTAAATGGGTTCTACATCACATAATCGCATATCCAACAACTAAGACAAATAATCAGCCATGGGATCTTGTCTGGCATTTTCCTCCCAAGCTTCTCCAACCTTCAATGTCGGATTTAGATCCCCCCTAATAATAACATTGTCATTTCTAGCCAAACTATGAAGTTTGAAGTTATCCCAAAAGGACTCTCTCTCTCCATATATGCCATAAGGACTCCTTGGAAAGGACTGCTTGAATTATGTTTATATACATGCATTTAAAAAAGATGAGATCAAAAGTTTTAAAGATTATTTCCACTCTGTTACTATACCTCCCAATCTTCCTTCTAAATCTAATGAGCAAAAGGAGCAGAAGGACCAATCTTTCAAACAAGAAGACAAAATTGGCATTGCTATACTTCCCTTGCACATAGCCTCTTAGATCAATATTACATCCATCTTATAATTAGAAAACATTCCTTTTGGGGCTAGCTTCTTCTAAGTCCATCCCTGCACTAAGAGCCCCATTTATGATCATTTGATTGCCTTTCTTCACTTCTTATTTGGCTCTTTTTTAGCTAAGGACAAATAGTATCTTTGACCTACTATTGAAGGATGACCAGGGTCTAAAGCAAAGTCCCCTTCAATACCTAAGTCCTCGTTCTAAATGGTTTCCTTTTTGGGCCTTAGCTTGTATCTTGATAGTTTCTTTCCTTCTATCCCAAGGTTGGAATCCACCCCTCCATGTTCAAAACACTTACTAGGAAAGAGTTCTCAAATATCGAAGGCTCTTTGAACTTCTTGTTCAAAACCCTAGATAATTCTTCATTTACAATAGGATCTCTACTCTTATTGGATTGCTCGGATTGATTTGACACCCTAATCAATGAAGAGTTTCTCCTATGGGAGTTCTTATAGGATTTTCCTCTTTCTTTCCAAATTTGACAAAGAGCAAAGATCAGATATATCATAGTTCATATCTTTCCCTAGAGCCTTACTTGAAGAATCTTCTTTTATGTTTGCTTCTAGGTGCTCCAAAACCCGCACCTCATCCTTGCTTGAAGTGATGTCACTATCTACCTTTCTTTATTCTAATATTCTCCTCCCCGTTTCTTCCATAGCTTTATCCAAGGCTTCATGGACTGTCTCTACTTAGGATTTCAATTTGCCCTCTTCTACTTCTTTATTGACCATTTTCTCTAGAGATTTTATGGCACCTTGAGGTGTCTTCTCTTTCTCCTTCCACACCCACCTACTAACCTTTATTGTGCAATCTTTCCAAACATGTCCCATGCCATAACATTTTAATCACCTAATGGTACTTTCCAGTAATCCAAGGGTTGAGTAAATTTCCTCGACCCCCATACAATTTCCATTTCCTCAGGAAAAGCCTCCGAAAGATCCAATACAACTAAAAATTTTATTATCTTCCTATCCACCTTGGAGTGGAAATCCACCTCTAAATCAATGAAATTGTCCAAACCATCCACTAGATATTTTAGGATGTTTTTGTTACATAACTCCATAAGTAATCTTGGCATCATCACCCTAGTTGGCCTTATGTGGATTAAAATGCAACCTCCTTCGCTTAGGATGTAGCAGAGATGGCACACATTACCATTTTTGGATTAAGATTTTCTCCACATCAACTTCAAAACTAAATTAAAAAGGAAGCCATCCATGAAGTAGAGTATAGAACACAGGTATATACACTAAATCTTCGTACCAATTCTTCTCCAGCCACCATCGCATAGATTCCTCCTTGACTTGTTTCCCCATAAACCACCCAATTCGACCCTTCTCCATTAATGTTTTAACCTCTTCTATTCCCACATCCTCTCCTAGGACCAATTTTACCCTTTCCTTCTGAGGTCTTATGCAATTTCTCTTCAATTTACAACCCAAAAGCCCCAAGTTGATTTCCTTCTCTTTCCTCCTAGTATCTTCCTCCCCTCCTCCTGCAAGTTCAACCTAAGATAAGGCTCCAAACCCTCACCCATGTTTTTAGACCTTGTTCACTATCAAGCTCATTACCATAAGTCTAAAACCTCAGCTCTTTGAAAATGCAAGTATGTTATTTCCTCCTTTCAACCAATGGCAGGGATGACTCCACCTCAAAAAGGTCGACGTTTACATTCCTTATGTTGACTCACTCTCCAAGTTCTGTCGAAGCAAAGGCTTGTCCTTACCTTACGTCACCAAAGGACTGATACCTTAAATTTTTGTCCTTTTGCATTGAAAATTCAATACTTCTCCTCTTGTTGGAATCTTCCCAAAGGGAATGGAATTTTTTAGTGTTCTATCTAGCACTAAATCCTCCCATTGTCCCTTGTTAAGCTTCTCATTGTAGACCCTAGACCCTTTTTAGATCTCTATTAGCTCATCTCTTCAATTGAAATGGATTTTAGGAGCCTCCTCTCTGTCCTCATTTAGACCACTAGCTCTTCCTCCATTTCACATTTCCTTGAGGCCACCACCTAGTAACTAGATAACAGAAATTAGCAGTTAGAATGAGCATTTAATTCTAACATTCAACACCTTGAGTTTGATATGTAGATGACTCGCACAAAGTTAGGAGAAAGTCTTGCCTTGGACTCTAGTGCTTGAAACCTTTATACATATTCATCCACAGAGATCTACAGAAAAATGTGCATAAGTAACATTGTAGGATTTAGCCTAAATTTCAATTAGCTCTTTGGGTTATTTCATCCACGAATTTTCCAAAATCACCTCTTAGATGTTTTATGATCCATCTTTCTCCCATTGTGTGCACTAACACCTCTAGGTGTTTAAGGGAAATGTTTAGCTTATTTTCCAAATACAAATGCCCCTCACTAATAAGGTTAGTTTGATTTTACTTGGTCACATATGCACTTTAACATCACCTCCAAAACCATCCTACAAGATTTTCATTTGAACATTTTACAAGAGCTTGGGGTTGACATTTCTTTTTCCAATCAAACCTTCGTCCTCCCCTAGGCTACAAATAATACTCATTTAACATAGCGTTTTGACACCAGTTTTAGCTTCAATTAAGAAATGCAAGCATCCCTTTTTATTTCATCGATGCAACCATTTCCATGTTTCCTCTTTTAACCGTTTCTATTTCCTCGGTGCACTTTGTAAACCTTTCATCCAAGCCTTTGTTGGTCAAAGGTTCATTTTGGTGGTTTTTGGCATCATTATCTCCTCCCCTATGACTTCTGGTGGACTACAACATCGCTTGATTGTATGTCAAGATCACTATGGCAAAAGCCCTTGAGTCAAATCTATTGCAAAACCATTGCTTTGCCACCACTTGTAATGTGCCTTGATCTGTATAACAACAAAATCTAGCACCCTTGTATGACGTAAAGTCCCAAGCATCAAGAGGCTAGTTTGTGCAACTTAGGAAGGCTACCCATTGTCACCTTAGTAGCTCTTCCTCCCTCTTTAGGTTGCCTCTTCTCCAACTCATGGGGGGCTTCCCTAAAGGTAGGATTGCTAAAGCTATTGAGTGGCGGCTCTACGTGATGTATGAAGATTAAGTCTAAGAAAAGCGCATGGTTGTAGTAAAATGGAAAATGAATGGAAAGGAAAGGAAAGGAAGAAGAGCGAACAAGGAAATGGGATGATAAGGGACTAATTCTTATCAATCTAAAGGGAAAATAAAGTCATGGGCCATTGCAAAATGAATGGACTAGTTTGTCAGCATCAAGTACTTTAGGTAAGCTATGAGATGTAAAAGGACTAATTTGACATCTTCCACCAACTTCGATAAAAGATCTAGTTTGATACCTTCATCAATTAATCGTGTATCCAAGGTAAAGTGAACTCAATTGATACATTGAACCTTAAGATGCTTGCTAGAAATTATGATATGGAAGCTAGTCTTGGGAGGTCTTAATTTGCCACACATCAACTCAAAATAAAGGTGTTGTTTTTTAGCTGAATTATTTTCCAATCAACAACTAGATATGATAGAAGAAAGATAATAAGAGAAAAAATAAAACAGCAAATAAGACGAGGGAAAGTTCCTCGTATTCTTAGAAGAGTGAAATCCTCATTACTAGGCCTTTACGTTAGAGCGAAAACAAGAAGTTCTTATATTAGGTTAACAACGAATGAATAGCATAAAGAATAGCCATACTATAGAGCAGCAATACCTCGTCCTTCATTAATCTTTAAATTTGATATACATGGGAGCCCAACACCATCATCTCCAAGTTCCAATCTCCAATCACTACTTTCTTTACAATCCTTTAATTGCCAATCACCCAAGAATAAATGAAATGGAGAGAAACCCCTCTTTATATAGAGTGAGTTAAATCTCTCATGCAATAAAATATATTATCTTTTTAACTAACTCCATGACAAGTCAAAATAATATTATAATAATTGAGTAGTCAGATCTCTCCTCAATCCATGTTTGAACATATTACAACATGTGGAAAATAGTCACTCTAAGGCAATTCGCCCTTATCAAAAAATAGTAAGAGTATGCACCAAAAAAATGCTCATGAAGGGGATGCACCACCAAAAATAGGTTTTAAACCAAGTCAAATGCTAAGTGTCCAGATGAAATGAGCCCTCCAAGAATGTGTATGCACGCAACCACTCCACGTGTGTGAGTTCCAAGGTAACCAACTCCATTGATGAATGTGCTAGATGCCAAGTGGATGGAGCGCTCCACAAGAAAAGACGTAGTCAAAACAAGAAAAGATGTAGTCAAAACCCCAAAATAGCAAATGGACCATCTCCACAAAGCAAATCCAAGGAGATAAGGGCGAATTAGGGTTTTGACCATGCCAAAACTCCATGAAGTAATAATATAAATATCTCCAAGAATAGCAAGAAATGTCTCCACAAGTGCACCCTCCAAGAATATCCAAAAATAGCCCTTCCACAAGTGCACCTTCCAAGACTAATCTCCAAAAATATAAGGGAGACCAAGTACAAGGGCATGCCAATTCACAAGTGTGACCCTCCTCATGTGCCACACGCCTCCCAATAACAACCTCCATAACCACCCCAAATAATATATTCATGCCAAGTCAAAATGGTGAGGGTGATCTCCAATGAAGGTCAAAGATGCCAGGTGTAGTTGAAATATCCATGCAATAAAGATGAGAGAGCACCTAGGAGAGGTGTGCCCTAGAAAAATGTGCCATGTAACTACCTCAACCACCCAACAAACCATAAAATATTCTCTATGTGAAGTGCACCCTAGGAGACTGTGCCAAGGTGGTTAGAACTCATCAATAAAATAATCCTCCACATGCCATGTGTCCAACCCAAGAGGTTGCGCCCTAGAGCAGTGTGCCAACCTCTCTAAGAAGCAATATAATAAGGTATGCCTTGAAAAATGTGACCAAGAAGAGGGCGCACCACTACAAAGCCTCATCCAACTCCAAATAACCACTTCAAGTGTCAAAAGAAAGCATATAACATAGGGTGCCCAAGCTATTAACCTTTATTTCAATAAATTAGATTATTTTAACTATTGAATAGTTAAATAACCTCAACATGTGTGCACAAAGGTTAATGCTCAAATATAACCATAGTCCTCCCATTTAGTCGCCAACAAATTAAATCACCATGACCATGTGTGCCAATGAGGGGTACACTTTAATAAAGTGTTGTACCATGTAAATAAAAGATGTCCTCCCTAGCAAAACCCCTCCATGATAACAACAAAATATAAGGTCCAACCTATAGTGCACCACCACCAAGGGATTATTAAATCAAAATCATCATCTAACCTTAGGAAAAGGTTAGATCACCATCAAATCATAATGTAATAACCCCTTTCTAACTCAAACTTAGGAAATAACATATCAATGAGGGTACTAACATCAAGAAACACATTCCCCCATAGGTGATGTCTAGCAAATGTGACATTATAAAGTTAGATCACCTAGGAGAATCCCATAAGACAGCATGAATCATCTCACCATAGCAACATCTTAAGAGAAAGGACATAAAGAAATGTTAACCCCATCCAATCATCGAGTGTGTTTCCCAGCACACATCCAACATATAAGGACCATGTAGAACACCCCTCTTAGTGACACCAAATAATACCACATATCATGCAAAAGTCACAAGGAAACTTCAACAATCATGAAACATATATCTCCTAACCATGATCATCTAACCCTTTGGGGGGCTAGAACCATTATCCACCATAATGAGATAGTATGCTCCACATCCATCAAAAGTGCAACCAAGGGGTGATCAACAAGGCAAGCACATGTGAAAACACCACCAAGCAACAAACACAATCACCATCCAACCAAGGAGAAGTGAGACTCCCCCAACCAAAGATCTCCATCAAGTGATCAAATGCAATGAAGAGAAGGGCCTCCATGGAGATGTACCCCCAAGTCGATCCACTGCTCGAGAGTAACAGCAACAAGTCTCCATCAATATGAAGAAAATCACAAGATGGAACCTCATACAATATAAGTTGTAACAATGTGAATTAGCACACAACTACAAATACAAATCTAAGCTAAAATAGAAGCATAAGTATTTATATATGAAGCTAAACTAACAAAGGTACGAATCAAATGCATGGAATATAGTGACAATAACCTGCAGACCCAAGAGTGAATTGCATCTACAAATCTGAATTAAAAGAGGAAGAACCTCAAAGAAACTTCTTGATGATAATTCTAAAGTGATAAAAACTAAAAAATTAGGGGGAAACCCTTATTTAATACTTAAGACATACAAACTAAAGCCTAAATTACTAATAAGATTAATTAGGCCCTTATTACATGCTTATTACATGGAATTTCCTTTTACAATATTTGAAATATAATACCTAGGGACTAATATATTATTACAATTTTATAAGCTTGCTCACAAAATAGCTCATGTACAGAGTCTAATATAGCAATAAAGACAATATGATTAGCTACACAACATGCAACAAATAAACATAGAAGACAAAGAGAGTAAATTATGCCACAAGAGAGAGAGAGAGAGCAAGTCAACCAAACCATGAGTGAAAGGCAAAAGAAAAGACAGTCTTTAGTTAGATAGTCTTTAGTCAATGTCTAAAGTAGATGCGTAACAAGTCTTGCCATTATTGATTACGAAGTCACCAGTATTGAGCATTCATAATATCATCCAAAGAATGTCTTGGAGTCTTAGACTAAGGGGAACCAACTAGACTAAAGAAGCGGCCAAAAGCTCTACACAAACCATCTCCCAACATCTAAGGTCGACAAACTCCTAAAAGAGGGGGAAATACTAGTGATGTGCTCCGATCAAAGAAAGTTATACAAGGTGTAGGGTCCCTGTTTTGATGTGTTTGGTACAGTCTACAGTATCTTGTTTCAACCATTTCCCTGGCCTTTTCCCCAACTTATTACCTCATGATGACATGTATTTTTCCATTTTGTCTTCAAAGTGCATTTTTGACTCAAAGGTAATTATTCTAGCCTAAGTATTGCATTTTCCTTGTTTAATGAATAAGATATGTTTAATTGCTAAAGTTGATGAGGTTATTGGAATGTTCCTATAGCACGTTGAACAGGTCCTGTAACTGCCTCGACAGTTAGGATACTTGCCAAACTTCATAGTTGATTCAAAGACATGGATTTTGTGAAGAAATGCATGCATATGGATAACTGTTGTCTAAATTGGCCAAACTCCAGCTACGAGAACGTTATTCCTGGTCAACACTCCAACAGAATCCTGTAGCATGCAAGTATATTGGGATTTCATGCCTTTGGTCATGAAATCGTAACGAAATGACCAATTATGTAATTATGTTTGCTCGTTGATTTGTCTGAAGTTGATATTGTAATGCCCTGACTATGTTTAGTAGATTGTGTACGGGATTGGATGCCTAGGATTGCTAGTTCTTATTTAAATGTAATTGTATAAATATCTAAGGCATTCATGCCTGAAGATATAGATTGATAGCAGCGATAAGAAGGAAGCAAAACAGAACTTTGTTCAATACCTGTACTCTATTTTATCATGAAATACAAGACAAGCTTATGTGTGTTTATCTTCTGAATCTTTGGGTTTGTTGGTGCATAGTGGGCATACTTTTAAGGGAAGGTTGGGCCCCCTTCATCTCAGAAGTAGTGCCCTAGTTAGTTTTATTTCTGCATTAAAATTAAGTGTGAGCTCATTGCTGGTATAATTTCAAAGTTTGATTCCTGTAGCAAGTGTGACATAATTCTGTAGTAATGTTAATTGGTTGATGTTATCATTTTATTCATGCTGTGTGGTTTAACTAATGCTTGTTGGAACAAGAATTTCATGTTTGTTTGTCCGTCAATCTGAATGGTCGTACTCTGAACAAGGAATTGTCAGAGTTGCAATCTATGCAATTAATTGTCACCAATTCTTCATTGGGTGGCAACTATTCATGATAGACATCTTGCCTGCATGTATTAGTTTCTCAAGTCTATTGTTTATGTTTTTTTTTAGGGTTGTCAATCTAACTTATAGAGTGAATCCAACGGAGTACTATTGAATATAAAAATCTATATTCAACCTGCAATTCTACCTCAGAATATTCACTGTTAGATGAGCAACCAGTTCGAAGAGTTTTTGCTTCATAGTTTATTAAAGAATGGTGTGTCTTTGAAGTTTGTTCTACGTATATTGTGCCTGGTACTTCGTAAGTTTACAAACCCAAATTGATAATTAATGTACCAAATTATTACCATATAATTTGCCTGACACAAGGCATGGAAAGAGGCACCAATACCTCTATGTCAGTAATGGAGCTAGCATGATGAGTCAATCATCGAGTAGCTCGCATAAGGTGCATTTTATGATAGATCTACTATTTTCCATGTCAATATCTTTGATATCTACATGACACTTGACACTCCCATAGGGCAAGGTGGATCAAAAGAGGAACATGATCAATCTGGTAGATCTTGAGGAGCAATGTAAGGCCTATTGTCTAAAGGCAACAACCTCTTTGAGAAACAAGGCCAAGGATCTCTGGCCAAGATAAGGCCAACTTCTTGTGCAAGAATCATGTGACTAACATCAACAAGTGCAAGAATTCCAAGTGAAACTTATAAATGATGTGATGTCAATGTTCAATAGATCATGGAACAACAACAGTCTCAAATCCCCACAGTAGTTCTTATTAATCAACCCACTTTTACACTTACCCACCAGGATTATTCCTCACCTTTACGACAGAGTGTACGTACTATGGGGAAAATTAGAGACATAGAAGTCTCAAAGCCTATATTCATACATAACATAATCTAATAAATCAACGCACAATCATAACTGCAAATGTTCATATGGACAATTAATCTCTCGTATGGTAACAATCCCATGTTCACCATCTCGCTAATAACTATTATATCGATGCCTGCCATCAAGTTATGGGATCAATTCAAAGTAGAAATCTAAAAGAGATTTTATGCACTAAGATATAAAGAAGATTTGTTGGAGTGTTGGTTGCATCTCAAGCATATGTCTACGAGCTTTCTACTCAATCGGAGATACATGATCCAAATGAAACCAGTGTTCCACGGGGACGCGTCCCCCACGGTGGGGGACGCAGGGGACGCGTTCCCCACGTCCCCGAGACGGGGGGACTCCAGGGGGGACGTTTCCCCACGGGGGGACGCGAGGGGACGCGACTCCCCAAGGTGGGGGACGAGACTCCCCAAAAGGGGGACTCCTGGACGTCCCCCCAAAAAAGGGGGACTCCTGGAAGTCCCCCCAAATTGTTTTTGCCCAGTAAGACTTACAAAAAAAAAAAAAACATATATATATAATTTATTTATTTAAAAACAA
>JZKD02S1612268.1:504521-523402 GCA_000966675.3 Picea glauca | reverse complement strand
GTGAATGGTATATTTGTGCTCAAGACAATTACCTATAATACCTCCCTAGCTAGGAGGGAGTGTTGACATTATGGTAGCTGCGGGAGGTATTTACCTCCACGTGTAAACCTGAAGAGAATAGAATATTCCGGGAAGCAAGAAGAAACTGTAATGAGTTGGCTAATAACCCTAGAAGACATGTCGGCTCAAGAGGATAACGTGTATTAGGTTATTAGCCTCCAAGAGAAGAAGTCGGCCAGAAGAAATAATATATATTGAACAGACAGATACCCAGAATGAGAAGTCGGCCCAGGCAGTTAGCCAAATTTACTATAAATACAAGAGGCCAGTCTTCATTCTAGCAGGTAGTCTCAGAATTGCAGAACAACACTTGTGCGCACTGCAGTGCCCAGTTTTGTGCGCAGGTTTGGAGGAGAGTTTCCATTGCAGCTGTTGCAGCTAGCAAATCACGCTTGGCTTGGACTATCTCTTGGTTAGGGTTTGGAATATCGGATCAGCTATTGTTTGGTGCGTTATCCTTGGGGAAAGGTGCGCTACCCTTTGTTTAGCTATCTAGCCTAGTGTTTTCATCCAGAGTGATTCTCTATCAAGGTTAAGGTGCTCGGAGGGTGGCTTCGGCCTATGGTTGGGTGACAATAGTGATATTGTCAATGGTAAAACGAGCACATCCATTATTTTCTAACACTTTGGAGGCTTAGAAGACATCATGAAGGACCTAACATAGCCCCTACCACTGAAACAATTTGCCCAAGGAGGCCAAAAGGTCACCTTTGAGGGCTCGACGTCACATCGGGGTTAGGATTTGGTGGTGGTTGAGGACACTT
This sequence comes from Picea glauca, assembly GCA_000966675.3. Taxonomy (NCBI): domain Eukaryota; kingdom Viridiplantae; phylum Streptophyta; class Pinopsida; order Pinales; family Pinaceae; genus Picea; species Picea glauca. The sequence continues at coordinate 522,578 of JZKD02S1612268.1, read as the reverse complement.
GGCATGTTTTAAAGTTAAGAAGCCTTGGATCATGGAGGAGAAGGTTGGGTTGAAGACAATTGGCCTTTGGACAGATGAATGCAAAGAAAAACTTGCAAAGTTCCAAGGGAAAGAGCTAGGGTCTATCCAAATATTGAAGAAAGAACGTGAAGAAGCCATAAAAAATGCAATCAACGTAGAACCTCCTTCATATCCTTACATTGAAAATATACCTTACATCAACTATAGTGAAGGAAGTGTTGCGTTCATGTGGGACAAGAAGAAGGGTGAGCCTAAGTATGACCAGAAGGATGACACATTGTGGCTTGTTCCTTACATCATCAAGAAGAAGTCCAAAGAAGAGAAGTACTATTTGACAGCTTTGGATGGGAGAAAGATGTCCTTACCAGTGGATGGTTCTCTTCTTTGGGCCTACATTCATAGCACCTTACTTCTTCGGGGCCCAAGCCTGAGGTAAGTAGGTAGGTCATTTGATTTCCTACATTTGGATCTTCATTGCTCATGATAGTGTAGATGCATTTCATATTTCGTTATGCTCTACTTGTATATTGATTTCATGTTTAGTTTAAAATTTTTGAAAAAACAAAAAGGCTAATTTTTTTATTTTCTAGATTAGATTTCATTTTTTATTTTTATATATATGGATGAAGGGTGATAGAACCACCCTAGATTTTACGATGTTTTGTTTCAGTGTAAGCACAGGTCCACCAAGAGATGTTGTAGTTCTCATGCACTCTATGATGAGTACATGTCCCCAAGTAGGATCCAGATGTTATCCCCAACTTCTAGGGATAACTAAGAAGATGATGTCTCGAGGCCCTCAGGTTGCAGACATGGAGTACCAAAAAACAACTTGACCAACAATGTCCACATGCACAGACAGAGACCCACCTCACCACCACAACTCTAGGTTCATCACGATGGTATCCACCACACTAGCTTGCTCTGGAAGACATTGGGTCTTGCTCCATTAGGTACAAGCGAGGTATTATGGTGAGTGTCATTTCAATATTTGAGGCATTTGAGTTTGCTACATTTAGAACTGCTTTTGATTATGTAACGTCTTCTTGGACCTTATATTATTTACCTTATTTCACCTTGGTGGTTGACATTGTGCCCTAGTGAGTGGACACCCTTGGGGATGGGTTTTCTTCTAGAAGGTCCCCTTGACGAGTCATCGTGCCATTCCCAACCATACTTGTCACTTTCCATACTTCATCCCCTCGTCTCCTTACCTTTTGGGATTTTCGGGTGTGCTGACCCAAGAAGGGGTTGTCCCTCATTTCATGGGAAGAAGGGGATGAAGGCCCAGAGGGAAGATAATTGGCAAAAGATAAAAGCCTGCTCATGAACTTTCCAGATGCTCGCCCAAAAAGGTCTTGAGAGCAATGAAACGCTTCTCCTAAAAAATCAAAGACCTGCAAAAGCAAATTAACATTATATAAATGTCCCCACTTGTTGAGGTGTGTACACTTATGCGGTGTCCCTTTATTTCCTTGCATATGGCACTTTGTGTACTTCTAGCTTCAAGTGACCTTGTGGTGCTACCTCCCAAGCTAATCTATTCACCAATAGGGAGTACCCAAGGTTTTGGATTATTAATGAATTAATGGCATTAAATGGGTTTCGAAAAAAGATGCATTGAAAATGAATGTGCGACACACCCTCTTCAAAGGCACCCATAAATGAGACACTACGGTCCCTTGTATGTCATGAACCCCATGCCCAAGAGTCTTTCCCCCATCCATATCATCATTTTCACATGTCTTAGATGGGGGTTCCAAATGGGAAACACTCCTTGACCTAGGGGACAATTCACCCAATAGTTCACCTTGTCAACCCTCCCATACCTAAACTTGGTAAGTTGAATAGGACCTTTAAGCAATTGTTTAATTTGATGAGGTGGGTTTGGATGTACATGCTTAGATGGCTCTTTTATTGATTTAATTTATTCATCATGATGCATTTCACTTGAGATCCTTGGAGGGCATATCCATTTGTCTTTGCAGGACCTAGTTGGTGGATAGTTTTGAAGGAACAAGCCTAGCTTGGGCTTCCATGGGGCTTGAAGCCTATAGGTTGAATATTGGGGACCACATGCCAGATGATGAAGACATGCCTTTGGAGGCTTAGAAGACATCATGATGGACCTAACATAGCCCCTACCACCCAAATGATTTGCCTAAAGAGGCCAAAACGTCACCTTTGAGGGCTTGATGTCACCTTGGATCATGGAGGAGAAGGTTGGGTTGAAGAAACTTGGCCTTTGTAGGCCTAACACACTCATCTCCTACTCCAATGACTTGCAAAAGTTCCAAAACATCACCCTAAAAGGGTGACGCCTAACTTTAGGGTTTACTTTATGTGCAAATTATGAATTAAAAGGTATTATTTTGTGTAAAGGGGAAAGATAAGGACTGTTGACCCGTTATCTTGTGTTTTACCCTAACTTTTGTGGATAAACTATGTTTAGAACATTTTGTATAAATAGAGATCATTTGTATCTCATTTGGATCGTAACTCTCCCATTGTGAGAATACTAGTTGGCTAAAATTTGCGCCCTCTTGGGCATTTTTGGTGTCTCTCTCTTGTGCAAATGCTCTTTGGTGTTATCTCTTGGTGATTGGATAAGGCTAGGTGATGCGCTCCTCTTGGAGGCTTCTTCAATTGCTCTTGGATGGTAAATGCTTGGTGAACTAGGGTTTGATCTCTCTCTTTCTTGGAATTGGTAAGAAAAAATATGCATTTGTTAATTATTTCTTTCTTTTTCTTGCTTATTGTTGGTTGAAACCCTAGGAGGAGTATGTTGCATACACCCTCCATTAAGCCTCATCTCATTTGTTAAGTTTATAAGTCATTCTTGGACAGGGGTTCCTAGGAGAAATACAAGTGTGTATACCCTCCTAGATTTACCCTAGTTTGATTGGCATACCCTAAGGAGTAAGAGGATTTGCACCCCTAGGGATCTTGTTGATCTAAATTGTTCTTTAAAGACTCCATTCACCTTATTATAAAGGCACTAATCTGTTTTTTTGCACTGGAGAAGTAAAATTGTTTGCATTGGTAAACATGTTTTGGTGAGATATCAATCTTGTTTAAGTTGGATTATTTTGTGGATGCCTTGAGGTTGTCAAATCCTCTAGAGAGTCTTGGTTCTCTTAGTCTTCTTGGAGTAGTTATAACTTTTAATATACAACCATTAGGGATGCAGAAACCCTAATACAAATATCTTAATAACTCACAATCCAACCGTAAAAAGTTATTAAACGTTTGCCCCTATACTCTACTAGTCTCAATGCACTTTTTGGGTGGATTGTTGGCAAGTTAGGGTGGTTGATTTCTTTGCTATAAAAACTTGTTTGCTATGGCCATAAGGATGATAATTATCTCTACACTACTTGTTTATGACAACCTTATCTTGTTGCTAAAGTCTCATGCATCGTTACTTGAGTTAAACTAGTCATTGCTAGCCAGTCTCTTGCATCCTAAACTAGACTTTTAACAACTTTATTTGCAGCTCTTATTATTGTTTGTTGCTGATATATATTATTGTTTATTGCTACAATTAGGGACATCAAGCTTAACTTGTTTTTCCAACATATTATTGGGCTTGTATCTTTGTTTTCCTTCTATCTCAGGTAGGTACAATCACTTCTTGATAGGTCTTTTATACTATGGCATATCTGTAGATTTTAACCTTGTACAATATCTACTGCAAACATATATTCAGTAAAAGAACAGAAAAGATACAATGGCAAATACAAACATTACACAAAAAAATTCACCTGGAAACCCAAACCGGGAAAACCAACATATTCTATATTCATTCATAGTGATACATTGTTTACAATACAATATACATATAGGAGCCAACTACATCCAAAACCCTAACCCAATGACCTGGATCAGTCCACAACCCTAATTCCTTAACCGGAAATAGAAAACCATCGGCAAAAACCATGTGCCGAAAAACCACCTAAATATGTGACACGTTTCCCAAGGCAGGTGACATGTTTCTAGAGGAAGGTGACACTACTAGTCGTGCAAAAAATATAACACATACCCAACATTCTCCCACTTGTTGTTTTCTTTGCATACAGGGGGTTACAGGGTTACATAGTCAACAATCCAGGGTAGCAATGCCCATGGATTCTCTACACAAAGAGAACTTCTCAATGCTCACAGATTTTGTTAATGAGTCTGTAACATTCTTGAAAGTGTCCACCTTCATCAACGATACTTTCTTTTCTTTAATAATGTCTCTCACAAAGTGAATGTCAATATCAATATCAACTATATTGACACTACTACTAGTGCAAAGAATATAACACATGCCCAACAACATCTTCTACCATCTACGAGACTCTTTTCAAGCCATTCTTATCCTCCATCATTGACCTATAGGGGGGCACTTCATCATCTCTTCATTTTCCATCTCATTTCCCCTAGGGTCACCCGGGATTGCCCCCTTGAGGCGATTACTTCATCTCTAAAGTGACGGGAATACCTATCTAAGGTGACAGTGGGTAGGTGTTCTCTTATTTGTCACCATATTTTTGTTTGGGTCGGGCTTTTCCCAACCTACAACTTGTGCGATAATAGGGTATATTTAGTAATAAATAGTATCAGAGCTAATTTTCGAGTTTGTTGGTAACGGGGAGCGTTACATTGTTGTATCAGAGGAAAAATTGTTGTGTGGTGTGGCCCAGTTTGGGGATGGGGATGTTTCATTGTGGTATTAGAGCCATGAGTTTAACACCAAGCCTGCATGGACTAGACGCAACATGCTGAAGCGGAAAATTGTAGATTGAAAGTTCAGAGGATGTCTACAATATGTTTGTTAAAATTTCCAAAGAAAAGTTTGGGAAATTGCCTGCAATTTCACGAAATTTGTATTCAGGGGTTAAAATTCATAATTTATAACTTATGAAAGAGTAAATTCAGGCTTGGAATTGACTGAATTTATGAATTTTGGAGTTACACTGAAGCCATGTTGAAATTGGGTAAAAATCCCCAATTCATGAGCGAATTTGAGTGGAATTTGTACCCAAAAACGTTAATCAGTCGTGCATGGAGGTAATTGGTTGGTTGCAAAACTAACATTGGCTGCAACAAGCTTAATTATAGAATTTCATGGCAGCTCAAGAAGAAATTTCAAAGTTGATAATTTTTAGAGAAATTCAAAAGATTCAAAATTTCAGAAAACTTGGGTAAGTTTTTGTACTATGACGTCAACATGATGTGGAGGCCACATAGCGGCGACATGGACTGCCATGGTGGTAGGTCCATGATGGCATATTGGTGGCAAGCCACAGAGGTGGGGTGATAGTGGAGTGGCGGCCTGATACCACTAGCGGTTTCAAAGCATTTGTAAGTGGTTTTTGAAATACTAGAATCTTCCGAAATGGTTTTGGAGTTGCCATGTGTCATCTCGGTGGTATGGTGGTATCAAAGTTAACTATAATGATAAATCTCATGAAACTTTAACCCTTGAAATCATTATGGATCGTGGATCATCCTTTGATCTTCATCGTCTGATCGAAGGGTTGGGCAAGTTGTGCACACCAAGGAAAAGGTGCGGGATGGGCAGGTCCCATCCCCGCAACCAATAAAAGGATGCCACATAGAGACCTGGTAAAAGAGGTGGGATCCTTGTCATCCGTGGTCAGAGAAGGTACCAGGTGGACAGTTGGGTACGGTGGGGCCTGAAGGATAAAGATAAAGTAAAAGGAAGAAATAAGAGATAGAAGAGTGAGAAGGTATTGACGGCTTAAAAGGAAGAGCTAGGCGAGGCAGAAGGCTGACATGGCTTCGTATCGGGGTGCCAGGTGGACCTAGAATGCCAAATCAATCGCCAAGTCAGCAAAAATCACTTAAATTTGTCACAAAGTTATAATGTTTTGCAAGTCATAAACTTGCAGGGCATTCTTGAGGTCCTAAACTAGGTTTTTAAAAGACATAATTATTTGAAACTTAAATAAAAGAGCTTGAGGAGAGCTTTCCAACAAGCTATTATGTTCACAAAACAGAGCTTGTATGAGTAAGTTACAGTGGAAATAGTCCAGGGTATATTTTTAGTACCAATTGACTTCCAAAGGGTATAACTCCCTGCTCAAAAGTCAGTTTTGGGCATAAGAATAGTCTATGGAAATCTCTTGAACCATTAAATACATCCATGGAGCTAGATTGCGAATATGGGTACTTACAAGTGTACATAATGGGAGAGAATATTCATGTAGCATTTAGTGTTAAAAGGGGAAATCAATCAAAACTTCAGCAGACTATAACTAGTAGCCTAGAGCCCGTATGAATGTAAAAATTGGACAAATTGGTGAAAATGTGGTTATGAAGAAACCCAATTGGGATTTTGTCAAAATCCCAAAGGATTTGATGCAAGGATGCTTGAACATGGCTAAATTGTTAAGCCGGGAGAAAGTGCAAAAAGGACAGAGTTGTCATTTCCATATTGCTGTAGTTTTTCACTGGACCATCATATTGATAATTTTAAAGTTGCTATGAATTCAATGTCATCATTATTATCTATGCCTCATACAAAAGTTTCCCTTTTTTCTGATAGATTAACTTCTATAAGTAATAGAAATTGGTGTGTGGGATAAATTGCACTAGAATGAAAAGTGTACAAAATGAGTAAATGGATAATGTTCAAATGGTTATAACTTGATGCTCATAACTCATAATTGAGCAAGAAGATAGTCATTAGAAAGGTATTGGATAGAGGAATTCAGATATTTACCCAAAAAAGTGAATTGAGTAGTAAATTTCACAAGCAATCAGAAAGAAGATTTTTGGTGCAGTTAAAGGGTAAAATTGTGCATGATTCTACAGAATTGTTGATTTATTTTGTCTAACAAATCTTATTGCATGCACATTTTGTAGAACTAAGGGCACAAATATAATAGAGCATAATCATCAGAGATATGTAAGTCATGGAATATGCATAGAGAACTTGCATCCATGAAGATGAAGTCGAGGGATTGTATGTGAGCATGGGTAATGCAAGGACAAAATCAAATGGGCATGGAGAAGGAAAAGAGGAGAGCATAAATTTGGTAGAGACTATAAAGAGTCTACAAAGAGATGTGTTGAGTTATAAAGTTGATAATGAGAGGCTTATGAAAGCTAAAGAGAAACATGATGGCTTCAACATCAGGCTGTTGTAGAGCTTGGATAGGATAGAGAAGAAGGTGGATAAGGAGACAGACTCCAGTAAGTCATGTTAAGTTTTTACTATTGTTATTAGGTTATTTCCAAATTTCATGAGCATTCAATGCATTTCCAAAACAACAATATGAAGAGGATCACTAAAAGAAACATGATCACAAGGTACACAACATTTTATCCCGATAAACCCTTGTGGGGAAGAAAACCCAGCAAAACTTCCTCAATAATAGATTGCCAATATAATGCCAAGACTAAGACCAAAACACCAAAGACATACCAAGACCAAGCATGCACCTCTCTTATCCTTTGTTAGACTTCTTCCTGCAACTACAACTATCTTCAAGATATGTGCACTAGATGAGTGAGTGAGTGTGTGTAAATGAGACACCAACCTCACATATAAACACAAGTGTGAGATGGTGTTAGGGTTGTGTCTCTTCACTTGGTTGAGCCGACTTCTCCTAGAAGTGGCTAAAACCACTTTCTAATTACTAGGGGACGACTTTACAAATACCACAATAAAAATACAGTTTGACCAATCCACAAAAGGGGATTTGATCTTATACAAGACCCGACTTGATCAATCCGCAAAAGGGGATTTGATCTATAAAATAATAACTCAAATATAATTAGAATATTCTTTGAAGTTACAATATTACAACACTTCCCCTTAACAAGAAGAGTATTCTACTAACATGACTCAATACAACATCATCAAGAGAAGGAGAGGGCATCATCATCATCAACATCTGGAACCTTGATTGGCACATCTATAAATCATCATAAGTTTTTCTTATCATCAATATCATCATCATTTACAACATGGAGTTGGAGTAACATCATCATCAACAACAACAACATGAAGCTGAAACATCAACATCAACAACAACGTGAGGTTGGAACATCATCATCAATAACACGAAGTTGGAATAACATCATCAACAACAACATGAGGCTGGAACATCATCATCAACAACACAAAGCTGGAATAACATAATCAACAATAGCATGAGGCTAGAACATCATCATCAACATGTGGCAACATAACGAGACATGTGCATTAACAACAACATTTGTGGTACTCTGACAGACCATCCTTACCATACCTTCAGGATCTGCCCAGGAATCATAAGATTCCCTAAGTTATAAAATCCTAACAAGCTACGACGTGGTACTCTGACAGACAATCCTTATCGGACCTTCGGGATCTACCCAGGAATCATAAGATTCCCTAGGATATAAAATCCTAAATTAGCTACCACTACTGACCACAGATGGCATATACATGTACAGGTACTCTGACAAACCATCCTTACTGGACCTTCGAGATCTTGCCACGGACGATCAATCCCCTAGGATATACAATTTGTTGGTCAGGATACCATAATATCATCAACATCACTCCCCTTTTGAGGGAGGTCCTTTCAAAAAACACCAAGCTTGTCTTAGAAGTACTCAAACATCACATGAGACAGAGGCTTGGTCAACACATATGTAACCTGTTCATCTGTGCCAACATATTGGAGCTTTACAACTCCCCTCTGCACCATATCACGAATATAGTGGTATCATATCTCTATGTGCTTCGACTTATCATGGAATATTGGGTTCTCCGTCATCTTTATACAACTCTGGTTATCACATAGAATTACGGTAGCTTCCATCTCCAGATCTAATAGACCTGTCAACAACTTCCGAAGCCATATGGCTTTACAACTGGTGGAACATGTTGCAATGTACTCTGCTTCTATTGTGCTGAGAGAAATATTGGATTGCTTCCTGCTTTTCCATGAAGTCATGGCTGACCCCAAACTGAAACAACATCATGAAGTGTTGTTTATGTATGAAGCACTTCTAGCCCAATCTGAATCAATATAACCATACAGTTTGAAGTAATGATCTCCAGTATAATAGAGACCACAATCCAACATACCCTTAAGGTATCTCATCACATGCTTTGTAGCTACAAGGTGAACATGTCTGGGCTCCACCGTATATTGACTCAAGGTGTTCACAACAAAGGATATATATGGCCTGGTATTCGTCGGATACATCAATGTACCAATAATCTGTCTGTATAGAGTAGCATCAACCAACTATGACGAAGTATTAACGAGAAGTTTCAAATTCATTTCTATGGGTGTGGTCATGGATTTACATTCCAGCATGTCAAATCTCTTCAATATTTCAACTGCATACTTCCCTTGGTTAAGGAAGATCTTCTCTGGGCTCTACCAAACTTCAAGCCCTAAGAAATAATGCATCGGGCCTATTTCTTTCATCTCAAAGTCTGCAGCGAGCTTCTTCTTGCAATCTGTGATGGGCTTTTCTTCTCCTGTCAAGAATAAATCATTCACATATAATAGCAATATAATTGGCTCATCATTCATAACCTTGAAGTAAAGGTTAGGATCATCTTTACTCTTGGTAAAGCCCAAGCTTGTCGGGAAACTATCAATTCTGCCATACCAAGCTCTAGGAGCCTATTTCAAAGCATACATAGATTTCTTCAACCTGCAAACATGAGTCTTTCTATCTTCAACTTCAAACCCTTGTTGTTGTTCTATATACACTTCTTCTTCAATAACATCATTTAAGAAAGTTATTTTCACATCCATCTGGTGCAACTTCCACTTCATTTTGGTTGCAAGAGCTATGATGGTTCTGATAGAAGTGTATATGGCTACATGAGAAAAAATTTCTTCATAGTCAATACCTTCCTTTTGAGAAAATCCATGAGCCACAAATCTTGCCTTATGTTTTTCAATACTTCCGTCTACTGCATGTTTTATTTTGTATATCCACTTGGAAGATACCACATATTTGTTCTTTGGTTTGGGAACTACTTCCCACACATCATTCTTCATAATGGACTGGTATTCTTCCGTCATGGAGTCCATCCATTCTTTCTTCTAAACGACTTCTTCAAAGCAAGTAGATTCCTTCTCTATGAGATCACACATCAAGGCCATATAGCTGGAGAATGGCTTAGGCTTCTTGCTTTGTCTCATGGTTCCTTCTGGGGCACCATACTTTTTTGTATCCTGAATGAGTTCTCTAGCCCAAGTTGGCTTTCTCCTATGAGAGATAGTCATACGGGGGGGTTCTTGAGGTTCTATCATATCACAATCTTTTGGAATCTCATCATCAGGGGTAATTGCAATTTCCTTTACGGGTTCTACAACTCTGGGAGCTACAGGTTCTTCTTCATACACTTCTTCAAGCTGACATTTTCTTGATCTCTTGAGTGTTGCATCTTCATCAAAGGTTACATCTTTGTTGATCTCAATATGATGGTATCATGGTATGTAGATTTTGAAGGCCTTAGAGACCTCACAGTCTCCAACAAATATTCCCTTCTTTCGTAAAGGATCCAACTTAGTTCTCTTTTCTTTCAGAATGTGTGCAAATACTGGACAACCAAATATTTTGAGATGGCTTACTTCTGGCTTATTTCCGGTGAACATTTCTTCAGGGGTTTTAAATCCAAGTGCACTATGGGGTAATTTTTTCTGGACATATACTATTGTTCTTTCTGCTTCAGCCCATAAGTGCATTGGAAGATCTTGATCATGAATCAAAGTCTTTAATGCTTCCATAATCTTCCTATTCTTTCTTTCTGCTACACCATTTTGTTGAGGATTATAGGGAATGGTGAGCTCCATTGTCTGACCTGAGTTTCTTGATTTTCCTTTCGGAGAGGTTTTCTACCAAGGCTTTGAATTCCTTGAACTTTCCAAGTACTTCATATTTTGACTTCAAGAAATAAATCCATGTCTTACGAGAGTAATCATCAATGAAAGAGACATAATATACATACCCACTTAGAGAGGTTGATGGCATTAGACCTCATACATCTGAGTGGAAAAGTTCCAAGATTCCTCCTGCTTTACTGATGCTCTTTGGAAAGGGATTCTTTATGTTCTTTCCTTGCGCACATCCCTTGCATACACCTTCATGATCAAATTTTTATTCTGGTAAACCTGTAACTACCTTGCTTACATATAGTAAGGCTTTGTAGTTGATGTGAGCTAGTCTTTTATGCCAAAGTTCACAAGGACTTTCAGTAGAGTGAGTCAAGGCTACATTTGAGTGACCCTTTAACTTGTACAAACCACCTTCTTCGATTCCAACAACAACTACATCTTCTATAGTTTTTCCTTTAGACCACATAAGAACTTCACCATCTATGAATGCAACCCTGAAACCTTTCTTATCTAGAGCTGAAATAGAAAGTAAGTTATTTTTCAAACCTGGTACATAGAGTACATCCTTCATTCTCATCAGAGTTCCTGAATCAAGTTTGTAGGTGGCTTCTCCCATTCCTTTGATTGGGTATTGATAATCATGTCCAAGTGAAACTTTTTTGGGGGAGTCCTTCTCTATAAGGCTGGAGAGAGTGTTCTTCTGACCTATCATGTGCTTAGAGGCACCACTATCTATGAGCCAAGTATCCTCTCCAGGTATCATAGATCCCAGGAGAGAGGAAAACAAAACATATTCTTGAATCTCTTCTTTAGCTAACTTCTTGGGTGTCTCATCATCTTTAGTTGCATGGGCATGATGTCTTTTGTTATTTCTCCTCTCGTATTCTTCCCTTCTGGCAGGAAAATTCTTAGCAATGTATTTGACATCTTATCACAATGATAACACTGGTAGGAGGAGAAATATTTTCCCTTTCTTTGACCCTTATGGTATTTTTGGAATCTCTTTGGAGAGTGAGATTCTTTATGAGAGTGAGTCTCCTTTTGAATACGAGACTTTCCCTTTCCACCCTTAGCATGACCAGCTAGGGCTTAATCTTCATCTCTTAATAGAACGACTTCTCGGTTAGCCACTCTTGCTTCTTCTTGAACACATTCTTCCCATAAACTGTCAAATTGAAGTTTCTCTTTTCTTGCACAAATAGTTTGGATGAAGGAATCCCAAGGTCTTGTGAGACCATTAAGAGTTATCATCACTAGTTCATCTTCATCTAATTTGTCTCCAATTTCCTCTAACTATTTCTTGAATTGAGAAACCCTAGAGAAATAGTATTGAACTGTTTCTCCTTTTTGCATCTTTGTATTCTTGAGTTGGGTTCTCAAGTTCATCTTCTAGTTGATGTTCCTTCCTTCATACATTCTGGTTAGGGAATCAAACATATCTTTTGGAGTATTCTTAGAAGAAACTTGAGGGATCAAGTGGTCTATAATAGAGTCTACAAATATCCTTTTAGCCTTAATTATATCCTTGTACTTATGTTTGGCTGCATTTTCTTTGAGCTCTGGTACATTTTATTTTATGAATTTTGCAAGGTCATTTTCTTCAAGAATGAGTCCAATTTTGTACTTCCAGGGACGAAAATTTTCCACACCTTCTAACTTGTCAACAAGCATGGTGCTTGAAGACATCTTGACTTGGAGTTAAGAAAATGATCAGAAAATGAAAGTGCTCAAAAAATGAAACTGAACTTACCAGGAGATGTGTTAGGCTGAGGTGAGTTTGCTAGCGCTGACTGTTTTTTAAAAATCCAAGTTTTACCCCCTGAAACTAGACTTACGCACTTCTAGTACTGGTTCTAGTTTCATGGTTTTCTGGTACTAGTCAAAACTAGGGTTTGACTTTCGAGAGATTCTAGCCACTGAAATAGTTCGCTCAAGTTGTCAAAAGATGTGCTAGGGAAAAGCACACTTCCGAAGGTGGTCTTTGGTAAAAAAATCATCTTCAATAAAAAGCCCTAATTTTCTTGTACATCAACATAAATGTCTAGATACCTAGTGAAAGATGCTCTATTTAGTCAACCTCTGATACCATGTTAAGTTTTCACTATTGTTATTAGGTTATTTTCAAATTTCATGAGCATTCAATGCATTTCCAAAACAACAGTATAAAGAGGATCACTGAAAGAAACACGATCACAAGGTACACAACATTTTATCCCAGGAAACCCTCATGGGGAAGAAAACCCAACGAAACTTTCTCAATAATAGATTGCCAATACAATGCCAAGACTAAGACCCAAACACCAAAGACATACCAAGACCAGGCATGCACCTCTCTTCTCCTTCATTAGACTTCTTCCTGCAACTGCAACTGTCTTCAAGATATGTGCGCTAGATGAGTGAGTGAGTGTGTGTAAATGAGACACCAACCTCACATATAAATACAAGTGTGAGATGGCGCTAGGTTTGTGTCTCTTCACTTGGTTGAGCCGACTTATCCTAGAAGTGGCTAAAACCACTTTATAATTACTAGGGGTTGACTTTACAAATACCATTATACAAATACAATTTGACCAATCCACAAAAGGGGATTTGATCTTATACAAGACCCAACTTGATCAATCCACAAAAGGGGATTTGATCTATAAAATAATAACTCAAATATAATTAGACTATTATTCAAAGTTACATTATTTGGGCCATATTATTCCAAAGGAAGGAATAATAGTGGATCTTAAGAAGATAAAAGCCATTAAGAATGGCCAGTACCAAGGAATGTCTTAGAAGTGAGATCGTTCATGGGACTTGCAGGTTACTATAGAAGATTTAATGACGACTTTTCAAAGATTGCACACCTAATCACTTATTTGCAAAAGAAGGGTGTAGAGTTCGAATGATCTTTGGAATGTGAAGAAAGTTTTCATCACTTGAAAAAATTATTGACAAGTGCACCAATCTTGAATATTGTCGATGCAAATGAAGATTTCATTGTGTGCTCTGATGCTTGCAAGGAAGGGCTTGGGGGAGTCCTTAGCTAAAATGGGCATGTGATATGCTACAAGTCAAGAAAGTTGAAAGAGAATGAGAGACACAATGTCACTCATGATTTAGAATTGGCATCCATAGTTCATGACTTGAAGGTGTGGAGGCATTATCTCATGGGAAAGAGATTCAAGTTGAGGACAAACCATAGTGGTCTAAAATATTTGTTTGGACAACCAACTTTGAATGCCAGACAAATTAGATGGTTCAAATTCCTTGTTGAGTACGAGTTTGATATAAAGCATATCAAAGGCAAGGAGAACAAGGGGGTTAATGCACTCAAGAGGAGAGTGCATGAGATGCATGCTACAACCATTAGCATGTGTAAATTTGATTTAAAAGACAGGATTTTGGAAGCTGCAAAATCAACTCAACATTATTTGGAAACAAAAGAAAAACTACAACAAGGTAAATTGCAACAAAAAATAAAAGATTACAAGTTGATAGAGGATGGAATCCTCATGTACATGCACAAAGTTTGTGTGCCTAAATATCAGGAGATGAAAAATATCGTGCTAAGAGAAATGCATAATGTGCTTTATGTTGTACCCCCAGGATACCATAAAACAATTGCGACTGTAAAGAGCCAATATTTTTGGCCAGGTATGAAGAAAGAGGTGCTTGATTATATAGCCAAATGTCTAGAATGTCAGAAGGTCAAGGCTGACCATAGACATCCAGCTGGGTTGATACAACCAATGTCCATTCCAGAGTGGAAATGGGAAGTAGTGATAATTGATTTTATTACCAAGCTGCCCAGAAAAGTGAAGCAGCATGATTCCATCATGGTGGTGGTAGATAAGCTAATCAAAGCTGCTCATTTTATAAAGCAAAATATAAAGGTTGCACAAGACATGCAAACAAGTTATGCACGTAAGGGGAGAAATCATAGAGAGTTTAAAGTGGGTGACCATGTGTTCTTAAAAGTTAAGGCCAAGAGAATTTCACTAAAGTTGGGGAATTGTTCAAAACTAACAGAAAGATATTGTGGACCATTCGAAATTCTAGAGAGGATTGGTCATGTTGCATACATACTTGCACTACTTGCATCCATGTGCATTCATGATGTATTCTATATGTCTTTACTTAAAAAGTATGTCCTGATGTTAATCACGTAATTGATTGGAATGTGATTTAGGTGGAGCAAGAAATTCAAATCTGATTGCATATTGGACAGGAAATTCAAGCTGCTCTAGAATTGAGAAATAGGGTTGGTAAAGGTCCAGTGGACTTGTTACAGTCTTAAAGACACAACGTGGGAGCATGAGGATTCCATGCGGGAGGATTAGCCACATCTTTTTGAATATTTTTTTCTTGTACATTTGTATATAATGCATTGAGGACAATGCATAAATAAGGGTGAGGGGAATGTAATACCCCTAGGTCGAACCCCAATTGTAAATGTACATATGCTTTATAGGCTAGTGAGTCGAGATGTTTTGGGCCAAAGTGCTTTTGTATATATGTTTTGAGGCCAGAGTGCTTGTGTGATTTAGGCTAGGGAGCCCATCAGGTGAAAGGCCAATCAACCTAACAAATGTAATATGTAACCGCACATGATTATATCAATAAAATGAATCATTGTTGTAGACCAAATCAGGAAAAAAGAGTATGGGGGGCTAGGACTCCACGAGAGGGAAAGGGGGCTAAGGGTCTAGGAAGAGGAGCTAAGTCAAGGGGGCTCAAGCCGAGGGAATATTATAATATTATTCCTAAAGTCAAATGTTATGTGATATAATTTTATACTAAGTTCCTAAAGGTTGGGAACGTTTCACCAAGCAGAGCCAAAGGTAGTTCATAAGGTGACAAGTGTCAAGTTAATAGCATGCAAATATATTGTTGGGAATTAGTGTAATTAAGGGATTGGTTCAATCATTCATGCACTCATTCCATCCATCATCTATACCTTTGGTGAGAGAGCAGTGAAGTTGATTGTTACCCAGTAAATCCTTGGGGGTTTAAGAAGTAGATTGTCGGACCAATGAAACATTCTCCTTAGGTGAGAGAATTGTTGGGGATAATTTTCCTATGTGTTGGGTTGGGAAGTGTTGAACTCTTTGAGAAACCTTGTGTTCCAGGTGCCATAGAGCTTTGAGACTTCATGACCAGATTGTTGTTGAAGCCCTATAAGGGAAGTGGGACAACCAAAGGACTGTTGAGCAGAGAAGGGGTACACTACCGAGGGTGGGACAAGTTGTGGGGAATGAGAGGTTGTGAGCTAGGAAATGTTGTTGGAGTTGGCATCTGAGCCTTTGATTTATTGTTTTTCTGGTCAGACCTTAGTTTGGCTTAGGTAACCTTTGCCCTGGTGGAGTCATAACACAAACTCGAGGGTGACTTGTTGTTGAGAGTATATGAACAACAAAGTCTACGACTAGGAGGAACGTCGAAGGTCTGTATGCAGTTGGTGATTTAAAACAAAAGGACAATCCCTCTTTATAAGTGTTTTTGTGCCAATTACTATGTGTATGTTTATGTTATTTCCATATGCTTTACTTGTACATATTTATGCATGAATTGTATGTTGTTGGTACTGCATCTTTGTTGCATATGCATGGCATATTAAGTAATAAATGGTATTAGAGATCATTTCCGAGTTTGTTAGTAATGAGGAGCATTACATTGTGGTGTCAAAGGAAAAATTGTTGTGTGGTGTGGCCCAGTTTGGGGCTGGGGATGTTACAAAGGAGGAGGTGTTTCCTCTGCATGCACGTCCATGACCAATTCATTGTCATTGTTCTTCTCTCGCAAATTCTCATGAGCCTGTTGTATATTATCCACCTCAATCGAATGTCCCCGAGTGTCTGTCGATCTAGTGGAACCATATCCCATTCTTTCGTTCTCATCCCCCTACATCGCTTTGGTTATGATGATTTTCACCCCGAAAACTACACTATAGACTGCCTCAAATTTTCCTTTCAAAATTTGAATGGTATGGAGGATCTCTTGCCAGTCCTCTCTGGTTTTTTCTGAATCTCGAGCGATCAAATTTTTTACCATCCAGTATATTTACAAAATTATGAAATATTTTGTTTCCTTAGTCCGTGTGTAAAATAGGTCCTCAACCCAACTTCCCACTTTGTCTAGAAGCTCAACATAAAAAATATTCTCCCTCTTAGCAATCACAACTGCCTCCACCTCCTTGACCTCCTCCTTTTCCTTTTTTTATCACTTTTCCTCATAATCTCGTTCATCTCTATCTGCCTCCTTCTCTACCCAGGTTCCAACCCCTTGAGCACATGACGAGGATGCATCATTACCCCATCTCCACTTACTTCCCTTACATTTCCTACCCTTACCTACTCTATGTGACATTACCACAACCCACCACCTCCAAACTTTCAAGTTGTGAGCCTTTTTAACACATGACCACCCCTTGTATCCCATTGGGTACAAAGAGAAGGTTGATGTTCATTCACCATGCAACTCACCTTGATTGCTTCACCCAACTCTTCCACTAGAGGAGTTCTACACCCACTGTACCTTTGAAGCTTCCACTCCCTGAACATTATAAACACAAACCAAGAATTTCAACACTACATCAAACCCTTACTCTTATCCCAAAGATGCTCAAATGGTTCGTGCCTCGAGAGTGTTAAATTCCCTCTCAGGCCATGCTATACTATCCACTCTTCTCTCTCTCTCTCCCAAGACTTTCCCTTGCTTGTGCCTGGACTAAACTTTAAAACCTGAATGCTCAACTGCATATCCATACTCCCCTCTTCCCACTAGTTCCAAGAATGATGGCTTCCTTTCTTAGCATCAATTTCAAACATAATAGTTGCATCACCTCCACTTACTGTCAACATCTCTTCCATGTGCTCCTCACTCATTTGGTTCAACTTCGTCATAATGGTATTAACTCTCCTACACAACATCGTACCCGCTCCCATCTAGAGTTTCTCCTCCCACCTCTGCGTACAAGACAACCTTAGGACTTCATCTCTTCCCTCATAATTGCATGGCAAGGTGGTGGATGGGCGTGATGCATGTGTGTATGCATCCTCGCCTGCTTTCACCCCATCCGGGTGATGCTTAATATGAAACTGACATGTAGCATTTGAAACAATAACAAAAAAAATTCAATATGGACCATAAATAAAATATTTCAATGTCCACATTAAGTAAT
>JZKD02S1612268.1:406467-477585 GCA_000966675.3 Picea glauca | reverse complement strand
TCAGATTGACCTTTAAGGTTACTAAGGAGAAGATACGTGGTCTCCTACTCAAGGCATCTGCGACCACATTTTCCTTTCCCTTGATGTATGAAATACCAAAATCGTACTCACTCATCAACTCACTCCATCTCCTTTGCCCGACATTCAGATCTCTTTGAGTGAAGAGATGTTTTAAACTTTGATGGTCCGTTTTGAGCTCAAAGTTTCGCCCCACAAGATAGTGCCTCCAAATTTTCAGAGCTAGCATTACAACTGCCAACTCTAAATCATGAGTTGTGTATAGCTCTTCATGTTTCTTCAACTTCCTTGATGCATAAGCTATCACTCCTCCATTCTGCATTAGCATGGCCCCTAACCTTTGCTTCGAGGCATCTGTGCACACTGTGAAGTCCTTTTCCATATCCGACACTCGTAGAATTGGCGCACTAGTTAGTAACCTCTTAAGATCAATGAATGCACTATCACATTCTTTTGTCCATTCATACCTGATCCCCTTGCGTTGCAAAGTGGTGATGGGTTTCACTATTTTTGAGAATCCTTCCACAAATCTCTGGTAATAACCTGCTAGCCCCATGAAGCTTCTCACCTCATGGGCATTTTTCAGCACTGGCCACTCCATAATGGCCTTTACCTTTTCTGAGTCCACAGAGATTCCTTCGCCGGAAATGATATGACCTAAATAGTGAATCTCTTTCTAGAAGAAGGAACACTTCAACATCTTCCCATACAATTTGTTCTCTCTAAGGCAGGACAACACTACTCGCACGTGTTCCTCATGTTCTCTTTCGTTCTTGGAATAGATGAGGATGTCATCTATAAAGACTTGTACAAATCGATTTAAGTACTTCCAGAATACGCTGTTCATGAGGCTCATGAATACTGCCGGTGCATTGGTCAATCCGAAAGGTACTACGACGAACTCGTAATGTCCAAACCGAGTTCGAAAGGTAGTTTTTGGGATATCGCCTTCCTTAATCCTTAATTGATGATACCCTGATCGCAAATCGATCTTTGAGAATACCGCTGCTCCTTTCATCTGATCGAAGAGGTCATCTATTCGTGGCATTGGGTACCTATTTTTCCTTGTAGCACGGTTCAAGTCCCTGTAGTCTATACACAGTCGCAAGGATCCATCCTTCTTCTTTACAAAAATTACTAGTGCGCCCCAAGGTGAGACACTGGGCCTTATTAGCCCTAAGTCCAGTAACTCTTTCAACTGCATTTGCAATTCACAAAGTTTCGACACTGTCATCCGATACAGAGTCTTGGAGATTGGTTCTACACCAGGTTTTATCTCAATAGTAAAATCAAGCTCCCTCTCAGGAGGTAATCTTGGTAACTCATTCGGAAAAACATCCTTAAATTCTAACAATACCGGGTACTGATCCAATGAGGGTCCCTTCCTTTCATTCACTGCTTCCACTAAATAAAGTTGACACCCTTGCCTCAAGCATCACTTAACCTTCATAGTTGATATAAAGCGTAATGACACTTTTCTTCGTACACCTTGGATCTCTACTGGTCTTCCTTCATCGTCGACACAAAACACCCTCTTTGCGAAACAATCTACCAAGGCTTGGTGAGATACTAACCAATCCATTCCATGATTAGGTCATACGCCCCGAGAGCAATGATGTATACCTTCAACCTGGTAGTACACACACCCAGGTCTACTATACAATTATCAACGCTAGGTCCTACTACTTGTTTTTCTCCCGAAGCCATCTCGACTTGTTTAAAGTCATCGTGCTCGTAGGCTGCCAACCCACTCTTTTCTAATGCAGATGGTGAAATGAAACTATCTATAGCACCAGAATCAAATAAAATCTTAATGTTGATATGATTTAGAGTACCTGATAACTCCACCACCGTGGATTGATGTTCGACCTGGCGATTATTAACCGTTGTGTAAATCTGGTGGCTGCTACATGCTCTCCCCATCGGTGCCTTTCCTTCTCTATGCACGAACTCTGATTGTAACTCTGGGCAGTCACGCTGGTAATGGGGCCCTCCGCACCCCCAACAGGGAACACGAGATTGAACCTGTGCACTGTTATGTGACTATCTATGAAATGAGTTCCTTCTCCTGGAACCCCTGCCCCTACTAGCTGTTCCCTGAGATGGTTGTGGACCTGTCTGCGTTGTTGGCGATGAACGAGATGCTGCACTCGCTGCCATTGAAATCCCTACAACTACTGTTCTTGGCATGACTCTGTTACCATATGGCGGTGGCCTTGAGTCCCCTCCCCTGGGAAATTTCCTCGGGGCCTTCCCTACGAATCCAGGATGATGTGGAAATGTTGATCTTGTACCCCCGGTTAATTTCACGTGTTCCTCCGCATAAAGCGCATTTCCACCGCTTCCGCTACTGAAGACGGTTTCCACATCTGCACCATAGCTCTTATGTTAGGGTTCAATCCATAGATGAAGTGCTCTGCCTGTCGTTGGTCATTATCCATATACGAAACATATTTGACCAATTCCATAAATCTGATCTCATATTCTTCTACAGTTCTGTTTCCCTGTACTAAGGCATGAAATGCCCCTACCTGTTGTTCCTCATAATAAGCTGGCAGATATTTCCTTCAGAACCTCTCCTCGAAAAGTTCCCAAGATACCGTGTCTGGGGTAAGATGCAGTTGTATTTCCAGGTTGCCCCACCAGTTCAAGGCGTTGTCTCTTAACTGAAAAATTGTGATCTTTGCCTTTGAGTTGGGCGCATAGTCCCTTAAGGCAAAACACCTTGTCATGCCTTCCAACCATGCTTCCGCGTGTTCACTGGCGCGACCTTCGGCAAACTCCGGAAGTTTGATCTTTTGCAATTCTCGCGTGATGTCTTCGGGTGGAGGTCCTTCCCTTGAATCCCTTGACGCTTATGGATTACCCATTCCAGACGGTGGGGGTTCCACTTCGGTCCCTACTGGTTATCGCCCCTTTAAAGTCTCATTAATGGCCTCCAACGAGCTCGATATGAGAGCTAGTTAAGGCGATGGTGGTGTTGGCGGTGCTTGCGACGACGCTCCCCTGCCTCGATTCCCTCGAGTCCTGACCATCCTGTATGCTTTAACCTGCATCAACCAAGTTGTCAGGGTGAGTTCAAGGACGTTTCAAATTGGTGCTACTCAAACTAGAAACATGGTTAGGTATAAGTTTTCTTTACTTGTTTGTAAACAGACATTACTCTCTTTAGGGGATTGGCTAGGTTAGGATTAGGATTAAGCATCTAAGATTGATTTCTTCGCCCTAAAAAAAAACTATTGGTTCCCTTGCCCTATAGCTACGCTAGCCTTGCGCCATACTCGCCAATTCCTCTTGCTTACTCTCCAAGTGCGTATGCCGCCTCCTTCCCGCTTGTCCTAGTCTAAGTATTTTTAACTTTTCACTTACAACTAAATATCCTCCGATGCTTGACTCGTGAGCTTTTCCTTGGCGCCTAGTGTTGGCGTTGTCGAATGCTGCATTGAGATTTAGCGTTGACTTCGACTGGTGGAATGGAGTGGAGGGACTTGGCGCTTGGCTTGATGAGTTGTGTGTACGGTCTCGTGAGCTTGGCACTTGGATAATCAGAGATTATACTTCGGGATACAAAGAGCAACAACACTAAATAAGCCTTTACCTTGATTTCTGGTGCATTCACTAGTTATGATTCAACTCGGTTAGCTGGCTCCGGATCAATAGGTCAGGTAATAAGCCAGTTAGTCATAATCTTCATACTGTATCTTCCTAATAATGATACCACTCGAATCATACAGTGTTACCATTAATCTATTAAGTATAAGAATTTATTTTTAAAGACTCATGTGTGATGTAGTGGTTGGGGTGAATGTGTGGGGCCTTTGGCTACTTGGAGGTCACGAGTTCGACTCTCGGGGAGTCAAACAATCTTTTGTAAACTTTTTTTTTTCTACTTATACATTAATTAAGCCTAATTAACTTAATTAAGTTATATTATTTTTAAAGAATTTAAATAAGCAAATATTTTAAAAAGAAAACAAATATAAAAATAATAATAAAATAAAAAAAATAAAAAGTTATTTTAAAATAATTTTAATTGATGTTTTATAATTACCTTTGTTTTGAAGTTATTAATATACATACAAATATCTATATATAAAAAATGACCCTGGGGCATCGTTGGACCTCGCATGAGGCCCACGTGCCCCCTCCCTCTTTTCCCGGCTATCCCAACCTAAAATAAAATAATCGTAAAAATAGAAGGCTATACAAACCCTAAACAAGCCCTAACCCCGAATTCATTCTTTCGTTTTCTAATTCCGGAACACGGTTTTCCTTTTCAGCTCAGTGCTTGGGTGTTTGGTCTCGGCTTGGCTGAGCGCTCAGCTTGCTCGGCTTGACATATAGTGCAAGAGAAAATGCCTCTTGCAGGCTCTTCTCTTGGTTGCGACTTGTTCGACCCGGCTTGTTGGGCGTTGGCTTGTATATATATTTTTTTGTTTCAAGGTATTTTGCACAAGGGCTTCATCGTCGGCTCCTTCTTGACAGCTTGGTGTTCATCACAGGCTTTGTGTTATTTGTTAGTGTAGCTGCTCGGCTCAACAGCTGTGGGATTGGGCGCAACAATTTTATTTTTAATCTATTATATATATATTTTGAATCTTTAGACGCGTTGAGCACTCAAACCCTCATGGAATCTCCTCCTCTTGGCTCGTTGCTAGGTTATTGGCACTGGTGCGCTGGCTTCTTAGTTTGGTGCTGATGCATTCGGCTCTGTGGTTCTTGCGCCTCCTCCTCGTGCCTTGGCGCATGGTCTGCAAATGCGTGGCTATATATATTTTTTGTTTTCTGTGAGCGTGAGGCTATTCCTCGGAGCTCATGTGATGGGTTTGTGTATTGGTTGGTGCGTGAGGCCATTCCTCGGAGCTCACGCACTGGGTTTGTGTATTGGTTGGTGTGTGACTGCTAGATTGGTGCTTAAATCGATAGCTCATGGCTCAGGCTTCGTTGTTTGGTTTGAACACTTAGAAATCAGGTTAAATGTGCATTCAACACAGGCTTGGTCATCTGCGTTTAGTTTGTGTTTGCAACGCATGCTCCTCGGCCATGGCTGGGCGCTGGTGTTCGGGCCGTGGTTGGGCGTTGGTCTTTGGCTTGTATGTTGTGTGGTGCAGCTGGCTCTGTGCTAGTGATGCGTGGAGCATAGTGATGCCCCCTCATGGCTCCTCCTCCATCCTGCATGGCGCCTAGCGCTCTGGCGCTCTGTGCTGGCCCTTGATTTGTGTGTTGCGTGGTGTATGTTAGTTCACTAACATGTGTGTTTGCAGATGGGATACGTGGAAAGGAAAGGGAAGGGCTCGACGCTTGGCTTTGGTGACTGATATTTTGAATTGTGTGACTTGGCTTAGGTTTTGGTGCTGAATTTGTGTGGTTTTTTTCATTTGAAGTACTTTTAAAATTTAAATGGTTAGGGTAAACTCATGGTATGGCTACTATGATAATCGTGAAGGAAGAGACACAAAATAACCCTCTCAATGGAGTGTGGTCTTGGCACTTGCGTTGGGCTTGTATTTTGACTTGTGGCTTAGCTTGTATTGGTTGCGAACTTTGGTATATGCACTTGACATGTGGAATTTGGTGTGTGAAAAGAATTAGCTTAGTATTAGACCTAGTTCACTCGATCACACACCATGGTTTTTTTTTTTCTATCTAAACTGTCTATAACCCTTCTTTTACATACCGGTAAAGTTGCACTATTTTCTTCACAGAATGATAGTTCAAAAACCTAAACTTCTACTACACCTGGAATGGCCCAAGAATGTTCTGACAGAAAACGATCAGATAATGACCAGAGTAATTATCGGTAATAGTTATGGAGGGTTATAATAAAATAAAGTACATTGATGAAGAATTTTAATATGTTACCTGAAACTGATATGAACAAGTGGATGTATAAGTAGTTGAGTCCTTATTCTAATTCTTATTAAGATTTGAATTCCTCAAAACTCTTTTAGTGGATAGATAAAGTAGATGATCCTTACTATAGTAATATGATATTTATTTATCTAAGTTCCCTTTTGGCTATATAAGGCAGTGAATTTCTTAGTATTTGCCAGAATGAATGATTTTAATAGTCATACATAATGAATACATAATAAAAAAGGTGTTGTTAAAATTTAATGTGTTGCTTAAGGAGAAGCTTGAGCTTACCATCTGTTGTTTTGCAGGAAGAACTCTTACAGATAAGCAAATGTCTTGGACAGGTTATCATATAGTTGGCTCAGGTGGGAAGGATATCTTTCCTGCAACATTGTCTCTTCTTCATGATTTAATTAAGTTGTTCTCTTAGGGTTTCTGAGACACTCTTGTCATTCTCTAGGGTTTTAGGTGTCATTTTGTTTTTTTGCATTATTTCTGGCCATTAAGGGCTCTRAATTAAGGGTTTCCAGGTTGCAGGTTTTCAGGGTTTTTTTCAGGACATATACCATAGCTTTCAGTCAAGAGGATGGGTGGGTAGGTAGGCAYGTGGCCCCATATTTTAAACTAGTGCTCTGATACCATGTGTGGGGACCGTAAATACAAAATTTGATATAATTCCTTTAAATTACACAATTAATTCAATCACCARCATATAAGAAATTTTTTAGTAGAGATTAACATTTAACTACATCATAAAAAAAAAGAACTTAGCAATTTCATAAACAAATTACCTGCTTCTGATGCTAATTTCTCCGTTGACCTGGTTGTCTAGCCTGCTACTTTGCTGCTGCCTGATGCGCTGACCAGCTCTGCCCAAACCGTGTTTCCTCCATGCCAACTAGGAGCAGCCTGTCCAGCTTCCTAGCTCCAGGATACCATATGGATATCCTGGCCCCCGTGCCCAAAACCCCTAGCAAACTGGTGCCCCCTGCTTCTGGTTCACCAAAAACCCAAAAAACAAACTCCCCACCCCATAAAAATAATCACCTCCCACATACAGTCCTTCCTCCTCCCAAAAATAATGCCCTCTTCCCGTAAGACTCCTCCCGTCATATCCCTCCTTCACCGACCCTTTCCTCCTCATTAATTTCCTTATCCATACATTCATTATCTTATCCTCTTAGTTAATGTCTTATCCTATTATTTAATGTTTCTTATCCTTATATTTAATGTTTCTTATCCCCTCCATATACGTAAATCATTTAATTAAACAATTAAATTTATTAACCCTCTTAAATTTATTACCCATGTCATTAAATGTAATAGGTAATTAATTAACTAATTAATTAATCAAAATTATAACAATTAATTAATTAATATTATTATGCCAATCTTTGTTTAGTTAAAACCATGTTAGGACAATTAATTACCTAATTAATTTTTACTTAATAATCCCTAAGCATATATTCAACTAGGGTTGTTACAAGTAACCTTAGGTTTTGTTGGGCTTATGACTGCCAACAATAAACTTTGAGAGTGTCACAGGAATACTTGTTGAGCTAAAACCTTTCTTCAAGAAGTTGCAGAAACCCTAAGATCAAGATTCTGTAGAAAATTTCAGAACCCTAGAAATCGTAGGGCCAAAAACTTAAAATCCTTGGAAATTCAATTTGAAGATATATGGAGGTGCGCTGAGGAAGGCCGTACACCTTTGTCTAGGTTTCAGCCCCAACATCCATGTATAAGGTGTTGAAAAGGCCAAACAAGTGAGGGCCGTACATATTTCTGCAGAAACCCTAGAGGTCGTATGGAACTGCAGAAGGAGGATGACTTAGCTTTTAAGTGCTTGTGTAGGGGTTCTTCAAGACCTATGCTCCGATAACATGTTAATTTTTCAACAGGGAAGGCTTAAGTATCAATTTCATTCCATATTTAGCATTTTACTTAAACCATAAACAATTTGTTGCTGCAACCAAGATCACAAGAAGAAACACCATGCACAAGTACACAAGAAGTATCCTGGGAAACCCTTCTCAACAAGGGAATAAAACCCAACCAATCCTTTGCTATATTATTCAAGAGAAATACCTCCACCACGAAGAAAACCTAGCACACAAAAGGGTGCTTACAAACCCTAGAAGACTAGCACCTAAGAGAGGTGCACACTTTTCCTAAGAAGATGTACTTGCTGAAATTTCCAAACTCACACTTGAAATATGATTCCTCAATGGGGATTTTAACTTTACTTATATTAGACTGAATCTGCCAATAGAATTTTCTATTGGCACAACAATTCCGACCTCAATAACTCACAATATAATTAATAATTACCAGATTAATTATCTTTTACATTAAGGTGGGGCCGGCTTGTACCCTTTACATTACAATTAGGGTTACAAGTAAGTCTGAATCTTGAACAATATAGCAAGGGATCTCATACACCCACTAGGGACACATCCATAGGGATGCGCATATCTCTATCTCACTGCGTCTCACAGAAGAACCACACTCATTAGTGCTCAACCACTAGGATCATGTTCACTTGTGCTCATTCACAAGCACGTCCAACTCAACATATCTTCTTTCCCACTGCATTACACATGAGAGCCATATGGATTTCATCATCTCAACTCTCTGCTCAGAGGAGGCTAATACATCATTTTCATCTCTGTCTCATAACAATGCACCCAACTCATGGGAATTCACACGTTCACCTGTGCTCAACCACATACACGTCTAACTCAACAAATCTTCTTTCTCACTGTGTTATACAGGAGAATCATCTGGAGTTTTTCTCAACTCTTTGTAAGGAGGATGCCAACACAACGTTCCATTTCTGTCTCAAATAAGAAACACACACCCAACTCATGGGCTCTCTCTCAGGTCAACTCAATCACTCCGTGTCTTGGAGGATGTCTCACGCAGCTATAATCATCAACACTCTTGGTGTTCTTCATTTCTCAGTTGTCTCTATAACAACCACCAAGAAACATACATGTTGTATTTATTTTCAAATAGAAATTATATCATTTATAGGAGTTCCCAACTCCACAATGTAAACATTTGTTCAAAATTAAGTTTGCAACCATAATTCAATACTTATTTGTATGGTTGTCCTATACTTCATGAAGCTGTCATGGGAAAGAATTCGACTCATTGTTCTTTCTTGACACACCCTCATGATTTAATCCACCATGTTATTAAGTTACCTCTTCCTTGATGTACTCACCCTCGAGGCTCAGACATCCCCTTTTCTGTTGCACAACCCCTTGGTTGATCCATCATTTGCCAAGGTGTTCTCATGCAAGGAGAGTGCCATCTTACATCCAACTTCCATTGGTAATCTACAACCTATGGCAATCATAGGGTTCCAGTGTCCTAACAATAGCTTTCTTCCCAAGCTTTCAACTTCAATAACCATCATCCCATTTGTATCACATACATACAATCATCAAGAGATATCATCATTGAAATTCACTTATTAATTCTCCAAATCCCTTTCATATAGGAAAATCAAGTTTCCCAAGCATGAGATTGCTTCTCAAAATGTTTTTCCTTGCAACAATAGGCATTGGTCTTCCTTATGGGCTTACACCATTGCCATATCCAAAACCATTTCTCCTGCAATTTTCTCAACTTTCATTCAACCAAACAAATTGTCAATATTCATGTGCATTATCATCTCATTGCAACATTTGCAATCAACCCATGAAGTGTTTTCAAAATTATATTACTCTAAAAATTAAATTAGTTCTAACTATTATTCATTTATATGGAATGTACTTGTCATTCCTTGCACATGCACTATTTGGCATACCAAGATTTTCATAATGCAATCAAGCATTGTCAACAAACCAATGTGCCAATACCCATGGCCACATCTACACAATGCATACTTGCATTGACTCCAGAATACCACATACCCATGTCATGTATTCCACCATGGTGAGTTGGATAGTTTAACCAACGCCTCAAAAAACCATTCAAACTCTTCCCAATTACTTGTTCAATCATTTGGATACCTTCCTCTTCAACCCATACACAACACTAGGAATATGATCCCTTACTGTTATTTAGTGTCGACAAAGAGGTTGTAGTCCAAACATTGGTTATACGGGGGAAGACCATTAAGCACTTGTATGGCACAATAGAACTTCCATATCCAACCACAACATGGTCTCACACATGGCTATCTCTATTGGCATTCATTGTTATAGCAGGAATATATCTTTTGACTTGTCTTGGTTATGATCTCATAACCAATATAACACACATGCTATCAAATCTCGCCTGATTTCATTCAAACGGTAAATCATATTTGCATATGCAAGGCCTTCTACCTTTTCATCGATTCAATTATCAAATTTCGATTAAGGGAACTCTTACCTCAATTTCCTTCAACAATTATGCATCATAAACAACCCAAATACATACTTGCATGGATGTTATTACATTACTTGATGCTACCTAGTCAACTAGTATTTTGTAGAAGCTCGCAGGCTCCCTTCACCAACCTTTGATCATCATTCGTACCATCCTCCTTTTTCTTCTTACGAATGGTTACCATAAGCAGTGACATCATCATCACTTTCAACCATGTCATAAACCTTTTCTGGATACATAACCCCTCATTAGTCATATTTAAATATTTTGACATCATTATTTCACATATAACAACGAACTACTCTCAGTCTACAAGCATGTTCAGGCACGTCCACATGCACAAATGCACATCAATATGCATTAAGCATTCAATCTAATCATGCCTACTTCATGCACATGCATTCTAGCTTTATTGTATGCATCATGCATTGCTTCCATTATGCATTCTAATGCATATTTGTTTTAGTTTCTTGTGCTCCATGTAGTTGTCCTTGAATTCTTCTAGATCCCTGCAACCTTGTGCACCATTGTTTCCTTATCTGAATGTTTTCTAACCAAGTCCCACTTGGCCATTTTTCATTTCCAACCAATATTCCTTATTGGCCACTACCTCCACTTGGGCGATCATGTTCCAACCTTACATTGTTGGAACCTTCAAGCACATTGGAATGATGTACTTTATATCATTCAACCACCTTGATACTAGAGTATTTTCAAAAAATCTAAACCATCAACATTATGGCATCCATTGCCATTATCTCTAGTTGTCCATTGACTTTCTCAAATTTTTTTAACACTTTTCTTTACTCCATTGAGTAATTTCCTGTGAAGCCATGTACTGTCCACTCAAGACCAATCTACTCCCTTGAATTCTTTGTACCTATACCCTACTTCCATTGCGCACTCTAATAACATAGGTGACGTTCTTACTTTGAATATTTTTAGACAAAAGAGGCTAATTCCTGACTAGGAATAATTTTTTAGGAATTCCTATGCCTTCTTTCATAAATGACTCACGCATCCCATGACTTACTCACGATCTTTGAGTTTCTTTCTTTTCATTTGTGGAAATATCTCCATCCATCATTACATTTCTACCTTCATGTATATGAAGTATTACATTGCCTTTATGTGCTCATTGATGACATTCTTCACATGTTGACTTCATGTTTCATGTGAGAATATCAATTGATTTACCTTGCAAGCTATTCCGATTATGTAGCAGCTGAATACTAATTCAGTTGTGCTCTTTCGAAGCTCCTTTCATTTCCTGCTCTGTAGCTCTGCACTTCCTTCTGCCAACACTTTATAATCCCAACTAACTTCTATAACTTTATCCCTGATCTCATGTCCATTGGACATCTGGAGTTATAATTTGCAATAGAAACACAATCTCCACTGATGACCTCTAATCTTCCTTTTAATAATATCATGTTATTAAAATTCATCCCCCTTTCTATTTGTCAGTCTAATGAACTTCAAATGTGTCTTTATACCTATGCATAGGACCTCTATCATCTAAAAATGTTTCTCCAAAATTAACATTATTTTGAAAACTTCCACTTTAAATAGTTGCATGGTTCATGGAATCCAACTCCACTTTTCCTACAACTTTATGAAACAACCAGATGATTCCTTAGAGAACTCAATACTTCTATCATGTCATCCTTTGGATTACCTTTCTAATGGCCATACTTGTTCTTCAATATGATTTATGAGCTCAAAATTATGGCTTCCTAAAATCACTTGTTTCACCCAGTTTTGCACCTGTTTCACTAGTTCAAATAATTTTCAGAGGCCAACTTCTGTCACCTGTAGAAGAAAATATGTTAGGATTTTTTTTTTACATGAGACACTAATAATATTGATGATAGTGAGTTCACAACAACTCTCATATTTTAGATCTAATGCCCCAGTCAAAATCTATAACAATCTAGAAACATAAACTTTGTCCTTTTTACACTTTTCCCAGACTTAGAAATTTTAGCCTTGTTTGAGCATCTCCACACCAAATCCGTTTGAATTTACCACAATTACAAATGGGTATATCCATGCCTTATTTTTGAGATATCTCTCAAAATTTCACCTTTATTTAGGCTCCAAGCTGATAGTTATGTTCTAGAGAAGTTTAGACTATTTTCTCATTTTCATCCGTCAATGCTACATGTGTTTTTTCTTCCATCCTATACAATCTCAGGTTCACAGATTCCAATTCTGGTTCCATGGTTGCCTTCTTTGGTCCACGGGATTTCCAAAAACTTCTCTTGTGCCCCAAACAAACTTCTAAGCAAGGAGTTATACCCTCTGGAAGTAAACTCACACCTAAATTATACCTTGTAATGGTGTACCTATAACTTTCTCATATGATCTTTTGTTTGCACTCATAATGGCTCATTGGAAGGATCTTATTGAGTTATTTAATTTAAGAAATAGACATTGTGTGTACCATGTTGGTTGTGGATCCTGATTATCTTCCTGATTTAGAGGTCTTGTTTCAGTTGCATTTGGACCCCATTTCCTGATCGGGGGGGGGGGGGGCAACAACACTTTATGGAGCCCCCCCTTGGCGTGGGTTCAGGGACAACGTCACTGGAGATAATTTTGTAGGAAAATTGCCTTGTAAAATATTGTAATTTTGTAGTCAATCTCGATCGTTCACTATAAGGTCCCAGATCTGATGGTAGAAGTTGTGTTAGTTTTTTTTGCCCTAGAAGACAACCCTCTTTTATGAGGAATTGTATTGCGTCTATGAGTTAGAGTGAATATTGTACTATGAGAGAGGAGACTGTGAAAGTAATAAGAGGAATTTATAGCGAGAGTGTTGTAGGTTGTATCCCTTCATTTGTTGGATAATAATAAAGGAGGACTAGCAATTTC
Organism: Picea glauca; assembly: GCA_000966675.3. Classification (NCBI taxonomy): domain Eukaryota; kingdom Viridiplantae; phylum Streptophyta; class Pinopsida; order Pinales; family Pinaceae; genus Picea; species Picea glauca. The sequence continues at coordinate 464,451 of JZKD02S1612268.1, read as the reverse complement.
TCTAGTGGACGTAGCCCACATCAGGTGAACCATGTATATATGTGCCTCTGTTTTTTTGTGTATCTTCCGTGTTTTATTTTTGCATCTGTTTTATTTATTGCTCTATGATCCTCTCTTTTTTAACATACCAAAAGTATAGGTAGTTCCCGAGAATTTGACCCCCTAAAAATGTTGTTTAGGGCCTCAAAATGCCTCTACAAGTTTATGACCTTCAAAATCCTGAAAATTCATAGAAATTGACTATTTTTTCTGTTATAATAGTTTGTTAATCTGGCATGGGATTGACCTTGGTAATCTGACTGACATGAGACATGGCATGTTTCTATTGAGTCCATGTGTTATCCCTTGATTTGGCCATGTCAACATCCATCGTTCTCCTCCATCATCCATCGACCAAACCTTTCACTAGCATGTCGGGCTCTCCTTTGTAGACTCTTCCCATCGAAATGTCATGTAACATGCTATAAATATTTTCCCGCAAGCCACAAGCTTCTCATAATTACCCTTGTGGCCTTTTCCCATCGGAAATATTGAGTAGCATGTTATGCAAATTTTCTCGAAAGCCGCAAGCCTATCAGATTTATCCTTGCGAACTCTTCCTATCAGAGTATCAAGTTAACACATTATTAATATTTTCCCACAGCTCGCAACCCACAAACATATTGGGAAAATATCTTCGATATTCTTTAGTCATGAGGTCTCTTTAACATGTTTTATAACTTTCCTGCAACTCGTAATCCACATGCCTATCGGGAACATCATCTCAGACTTTTCCCCGCGGAGTGGTAACTTAACTTGCATTGTGATTTTCCCGAAGCTCACAAACCGCAACCCTATAGAGAACATCTTCGTAGACTTTTCCCTATAGAGTGACGACTCATCCTTGCATCGTGATTTTCTTGAATACCACAACCCGCAAGCCTATTGAGCTTAACTTCATGGAATTTTCCCGTGAGCCTTTCTTCGCGAAGCTTTTTCCCATGAGCCTTTCAAACAAATATTTTTCCCACGAGCCTTCCCCCATGAGCCTTTCTCAAAAAATCATCCTCTGTGTTGGATCTGGACCATCAATCTTCAAGATTAAAGTGATCTCAATTGTTGGTTTAAAAAACTGCTCCCAACTTCGTCGAGCTTCTCCAAACTTACAAACGAATCTTGGCTATTGATTCTTAAAAATCAAGTGATCTCGACCGTTGATCCATCAACTTTACTCCATGACCCCTGACTTCTACCACTATGGAACCTGTCAGTCCACATCATGGTACGATCCACGTCATCACTGCACAAAATTTTCAAAATTCCTGAAAATTTATAATTTCTGAGAATTTTATAATTTCTTCAAAAAATTTCTTCAGTGAACTCGGAATTTTAATTGATCCATAATGAACCTTGGCCATTGATTTCTAGGTCAAATGCAATCTTGGTTGTTGACTTTACTAACTCCTCAATCACTGTTAAAAAACAAAATTTGACCTTCCATGCCAAACTTGACTCTCCAACTTGCAAATCGATGCCATCAATAATCTCCTCAACCATTTTGAGTGTAATTTTGATCTGAATTTGTTCATAAATTTGGGCATTTCACTCTGGTTTCAAAATTTTCCCCAAATACGACACAAATAAAAAATCCATAACAACAAATTTTTCCAAACTCGCGTTGATCCCTGGCCCATACGGGTTCAATGTTGAACTAAAAGCTCTGATACTAGATTGTAACATACCTGCTCGCTAAAAAGAGAAATTTAAAATGCCCCATACATATGAAATAACCAAGAGGTAACAAGCCAATAATTTAACATGCATCTAACAACATATTTTTAAACATGAATGCAATTGTTCAAGCAAAATGACAAACACATTGTATTCATATAAAACCATTTACACAACGAAATTAACCTCATAAGAATAACATAAAACTCGTATGTTTATAAAATAACCAATTAGCTATATATGAAGGATATTCCTCCTAGCCATAGGCTTTTTGTTCATTTTCTCTCAACAACAAGCCACCCCTGAGCTGAGGTTATGAGTCCACAAGAAGATCTAACGCTCTTGGCTCTCCACTCTCCACATTCACCAACCCCAAACCCAGGTTCTACTCCAACAATAGTTTAAATCCACGAACTCTCTTCCCCACAACCTACACAACCCAAGGAATCAAATACCCCTTCTATGCCACACAATCCCTTGAGCCTTCCCACTTCCCTCCAGGGCTCTAGTGTACTTAGTTGGCAAGAAATCTCACAGCTTGGGACTCCATGATCTCTCAGCTTCTCTAGGAGTGCTCACAACAACCCTTCACATGGATGTTGAGCCATTTCCTCAAAAAGAAAATGCTCCACATGCACACAACCCATTTTTACAAGCACCCAGGCCACATTTCTAGCATAAACACAACCTAATAATGACTGCCTTCAAACACAACATGGTTGGTGCTCTTCCCAACACTCAACTCTCCTCTTGCTACCCACAATTAACATGTAAAAGTTCTCTTATTTTTCCATATGAATTTCCTTCTTCTCCCTTGCTTGCTTGACTCTCACCCTTGCCAAAGATGATTGTACTTTGACCCCATGCTCTCAATAACTAAGGAATGTGACTTATCACACCCACCCTCTTACATGAATTCAATGATTGAGTGTCTAAGAAGTCAAAGGGAGGGTTATTTGGTAATGGCACATTAACTCAAGAAAATTTCATGGGTTTCCCTTTGGATCCCCCTTTAGCTCCCTTTCTTGTGGAATCATAGCCCTCCATCATTACTGTCCCTCTCGTATCATAGCCAATGATTATTATTTTTATTAATCATTTCGATGAACATAATACATAGTTCGGCCCTTGGCCATATTAATTAATATGGGATCTTCATCCCAAACATATCAACTTACTATCCTAAATCACACTTATGGAACTACATTATAATTTACACATGTTAAAACTAGGGATGTTACAGTCAAGCATCCAAAGATTCCCCATATTCTAAGAGTGCAAATGATGGTTGGGTGACTTGGAGGGAAAAATATATAAGAATACAAAAATTATCCAAGCCTCTTACCGATCAACATATACCTTTGGAAGCTATTGGTGTCGATGTAGATGTCCCAACCAACTTGGTGCTACTATATAAAGAGTCATATAATACATACACATATAGTTCTTTGCCTGCATACATGGCATTTCCCACTATAAGAGAGGTTTTCTCATATTGTGACTATAATTACATGATTTCCCCTTCTAAAATCAAAGGAACAAACTTAGTTCTATATATCATGTCACATATGTGCATTCCTCAATAGTGGGAGGCTACATTGATACATTTTTGAAGGATCCCATTATAGAGGAAATGATTATGATAAATAATCATCATACAAATATTCCATGTCTAACTACAATACGTGCTTGAAATCATTAAGAAACTTAAAGGATCATGTATAGTGGATGGTCATCCATGCATTCATCGAAACATTGCAGGATTCATAAACAACTCAAGAAATCAACATAGAAGTTCAAATTGTATATTTTTTGAGGCAATTAATGACAAGGAAAGGTTTATGTCTAGGATTTTGAAATTATATGTTTGTGTAGCTACAATTCAAAATTTGTTTATCAAAGATGAGTTGTTGGTGGAATATAATTTTACTAGACTGGAAGCTACTCTAAAATAAAGACAAACAACTAATCTTCCCTTAGACATCCCAATGGGATACAAGAAGAAGGAAACACAATGAAGTTGTATAACTTTTCAAATTTGAGAGTTTGTATTGACTATTTGTTTTGGTGGAATATTGATAGACTAAGTTCCTTCTAAAATGTTTATTGTTTAAAATTATTATGTGCAACATTCTCATGGAGTTTTGCTCAAATTAGTTATGTGCAACATTTATTTTTATTCTGCTATATTGGAAATTATAAATACAATGTTTATTTGTTCATATGATATCCATTTTTTCAACAATATCCTTAATGTTTATTTTTAGGATGATAGAAGTGATGATGAACATTTTAGTGCACCTCTTCCATTTCATTGCACCACTTCTTCTTGGAGAGAGAGAAGGGCATATATGCAAGCAGTTTTCCAAGAAGAGTATGACAAGTTTTTGAATGCACCTCCTTTACAACATTCACTTCCAATTTTATTTACTATTGTGTCTAATACTAGGAAGTCAAGTGGAACTGATAGAACATGGGGCATTCAATGTAATTATGAATAATGGAGATGCGATCGTACACTTTACACACAATGCAAACCAAATGTTAGGTGATTCTATTGAGAGGGAATACAATCATGCAGTTGATGAAAATGTAGAAGATATGGATGGAGGTATTGCAATCCATGGCATTGAACCAAAACATTTGGTGCAAGTAGCACAAACACCCCTTCTTATAGTGGTCGTTAAATCAAATTGTTCTATGTATATTGTTGTTCGAATGCTTTATAATTTGACAACAACATATGGATGGTGAAACAATAGCTTTACATCTTTGTTAAGGTATACAATGTGTATACAAGTTCTTAAATATTTTCATCTTGTTAATTGTTAGTTACTAGTTACTATTAGTTAATGTTAGTTTGTTGCAAGATAACTAGTTTCCATCAAACAATGTCCTTCCTATACATGTAAAGGTGCTCTAAAATTGTTCACTAATTTGGGTGTTAATTAAAAAGTATATCATGCATGTGCAAAAGATTGTATCTTTCACAAAGGACAACATGAAAATAAGTCAATGTGCTCAAATTGTAAAACAAATTGCTACCACTTTGATGTAAAGGGTAAAAATGTCCGACAAAAAGTATTATGCTACTTGCCATAATTCCAAGATTGCAATGCATATTTTTATTTAAATATTTAGTTGAATTATGTAATGGCATACCAAAAATAGGAGTGGACAAGACATGTTGCACATTCTTGTAGACTTTGAGGCAATGAAGCAGATCGAAAACACATGGCTCAAAAAAATTATATGTGGGTGATGAAGTATAATGCTTGGCTTAGTGATGGATAGAGTGAATCCATTATCTTTCCAGTCTTCAAATTATACAATTCGACACATTCTTCTAATAAAATTATAACATCCCTCAGATTGTTTTGCAGAAAGAACATTTGATGTTGTCTTTTATTGTGCTAAAAAAACATCAAATTATATACATGGATGTTTATTTAGAATTGTTGATAAAAGAGATCCTACTTCTATGGAATGACATTTAGTCGTATGATATTTCATGACCTATAACTGAAAGGTCATGTATGATGTACAGTGTGATTTGTTGGACTATCCATGATTTTCTAGGGCTTAAAGTATGCTCATGTATAACCTTTCTCTTGAAATAATTTAAATTTTTTTTATTAATTATAAGTCATTGGGGTTCATCAACTATTGATGTGTCATTTCTATTTTTTTCTCTTTTGTGGTTTAGGACCAAGTACAAAAGGAATATTTGCTTTCCCATGCTATGGAGAGAAAATTTGTTCAAGATATTCTTAAAAATTGCATAAGTGTGTCTATGAAGAACACATGTCATTTTTGTAGCCATACCATCATTTTTGTCAAGTGAAGAGAGATTTTAATAAGTAGGTTGAGGTAAGCCCCCCTTATCATATCATGATGCCAACAATTTGGTCAAAGAATATTGAATCTTGCATTGAATCAGTTTGGGAGAATATGTTCAATAGAGACCTATGTGATATTGATGATGATCTATATGAATTCAAATTTGGCATCGATCACATGCCACAAGGCATGAACAAGGCTTCCAAATTCTATTATCTCCTGTATTTGAAAGAACTTAAAGTGGCACATTTATTGGATTGAATGCATGCGTTTAAGAATGTATCAAATTCTCTTTGAAAATATATCGTCTCGATTGAGAAAGATACAAATGCATCTAGAAGAGATTTGGCAATGTCAAAGACAAAGAAACATCTATGAGAAAAATAAACAACAAATGAAGATGGCCAAAGAATTTATCCTACTATACCATGGATATTGTCTAGGGATAACTTAGAGCTTCTTAAAAATATTATTTATGCAGTTAGAACACCAATTGGGTAGGGTTTCTTCATTGAAAAATCATTCATGATTAATGGTCAATTGAGGGGTTTCAAGACACATGATCACTATAATTGTTAAAGGTACATACTACTAATGTGGTTGTGATATAAATTAGTCTAGAATCCTTAATTTAACCCTTGTAACATTATGGCGATGTTATAACCAATTTGAGGATGCATATGTTTACATATCTATTTGATAGCTATATGTGGATGCACTAGTCTCATACAAGATTTGCATCATGATATCGAACGATCATTTATGTTTATATGGTTGTTTTCTTTATTTTTATCTAGTCTAGAAGTTTATCTTCAATGAGTATATACGTCGAAATATAAAGTAATATTGCGACATCTTTTATGAAATTATTAAATAGTAAGTGAGGTCAACTTGACTTTAGGTGGATCACATCCAAAGAGATACATGTCACATGCATCCCTAGAGGGCACATAGAAATAGTAGAAATTGTTTGTGATTTTGAGAAAGAGTCACCTATTAGTTTTATGGATACTTGGTTCCATATTTTGAGACATTTGGTCGAAGACATTCGATTAGCTAGTGTGGTGAATTGTAGATGCATGTTCTTCCTAGAGAGGTACATGAAAATACTCAAGGGGTTTATAAGGCAATGGTCATGTCCTAAAGGGAAAATGTCTGAAGGGTACATTGTTAATGGATCTTTCCTTTTATGTAGGAATTCTTGAAACAAATGCATATAGATGTTCCATTCATGTGGTAGGGATCATGAAGAAGAACGATTAGAAGGGGAGAAACTTGAACAAAATGGAGAAACATGATTTTTGAGAGGTAATATACTTATTTGACCTATACATGGTTACAATTGTGTTATTTGTGGAATAATTATTTTTCTTGTAAATAATGAATAGAATTAAGTGCTCATTAACTTGCAAATAAGGATGAATTGGATAAAATAAATAAATAAATTTTGAGAAATATGGAGGCTACTTGGAAATGGGTGGAAATGTATGATGAGATGTGTAAAAAATGGTGAGAAGACAAACAATCGTTTAGAAGTTCAAACCATCATATTCCACTCCCTGAAGAGTTATGTTATCAATGGCTTGCAGAGTGCACAAACACATGGGTGAAGAAGCAAATTCATAAATTGAGACTAACCAACAAGGAAAGTAACTAGATTCATTGAACGTAAGAATTGAACGTGAAATGATATGTGATGAATTGTGAAATTAATTAATTACATACAATTTATTTAATCATATTAATGTATTATTACAAGTTTAAGAATATTTATTGATTTAATATGCAAATTTGTATATGCGTGAAGGTATGACCATGTCCTGTGATTTGGGCATATGGTCATCATTTTAGAATTGAGTGTAGATTGTGGCAAACAAACATGTGATTGAGGAGTGTATATTTCATTTGATCAAACACATCATGCAAATTTAAGGGATACATAACCAATAGAAGCAAAACTTGATTATGTCGGCACCATTCAAGAGATAATTGAGTTGGACTATAGGTCCCTAGATGTGTGATTTTAAATGTAAAAGGTTTTTTTTTTTTTAGAAGGAGATTTGTTAGTTATCCCCAAGGGTTAGATCAATTGGTTAGTGCCATTGTTGCTAGGACGTTGTCGAAAATTCAATGCATTATGTGGGTTCTCAACTTGATTCCCATGGGGTTAGGCATACTAAGTCCACACCACCAACTTTACACCATGTACCATCTTTGGATCAAAGGGAATTGATTGGGAGTTTCCTGAGGAGTTATTTCCAAGGAAAAAGAAGGAGATATGTGAGACATGACCTAGATATACAGAGAAATGTTAGCATTCATGATGAACCATTTGTGCCTCCAAAACACTGTTTTTATTCCATCGTGACGTCTTCAACAAAAATTGGTGGTTTATTATTCCATGTACACCCAAGGGAAAAAGGGATTTTGAAAATGTACTTTTATTTGTAAGTTATCTATTCTATATTATATTACTGATGACAAAAATACATGTGCCCTGCTATTAGCTTGCCACATGGGAAACTAGTCTAGAAATAAAACAATTTTTTCTTCAAGCTAACTTCCTGAAAAATGTCAAAAAATATTCTATCTTTTAGAGATGAGTATTTATCACCAAAACTATCAGCCCTGCCGACCACATATCTAGAATCTACATGGTGCTTTTCAGCCTGTCTATAGTAACTATGGTGAGAATATAAAGCTAAGAAATTAGACAGGAGGGGAGGGGACATTGTCCCCCATAACCTTTGGAATTACCTCCCTAGGTTTGCTAAAGCTAATTCTTGTTGTCTTCTCTGCAAGAAGGGTGAATTTTTGGTCCAACACTTTGATCTGGAGTTGGATGTAGTCCAATTGCATTGAGATTTCTCTATTGGAATCCTGTCGGTCTATCGTTTCCTTATCCAGAAGCACCTTCACATGCTAATACAAATCAACATTTATGTAGTATTTGGTCTCCCGTGACCTTGATGACCATGTATACGGGATCTAGGCAGTCATCTCAACATCATTTTTTCTATCCGAGGTTGAAATTCTCACCAAACGGATGCCAACGTCCATTATTTCTAGCTCTTCCTGAATTTCAGGTGGGCTATGGATGGTGATGTTCTCTATCGCTATTACTACCTCCTACTAATCTTGAGAAGGAAATAACCTTTGTTGGTTCATGCCTCTACCTGTTATACCCCCTCTAACCATACTTTCATTTTGAATGCCAATGCTGAATCTGAGGCAAGAAGAGGAGTCCCACACAGGTGAGATGAAACCACACCTAGCGTCGATGAGCATAAGCATAATTGAAGCACCACAAAGCCAAATTTCACACGTCCCCTTTATAAAAAATTGAGCATCTCCATCAATCTTAATGCCAAATCCTTGTGCTAGAGTACCTTCGAATTTTCACTGACTTGAATGCTCCATCATCCGACCGACTACCTCAAATTTTTTCCTCTGCTTTTAATGACCAGGAAGAGCCATTGTTCTTGCCATCTATAAATAGGCTTGAGTACAACTAGCCTAAGCTATGGTATGCATTGATACTTCCCTTATGCATTGCTCCTTGCTCCATCGTCGACCATAAATCTCCCACAAACCTTGTGCACAAACCACCATTGTCATATTGAATGCATGTGTTAGGTTATCATATTAAAGTTGGGCACGAGGGAGGGCTGGGATTTGAACTGGGTGGAGCGTTGGAGCTCATGCCAGCCTGATAGGTGGTCTCCATTAGCCATGTGGATGGCGCGCTGCTCCTGCTTGTCACCTGAATTAGGGTATTTTGAAAATGTACTTGTTGCAGTTGTTGCACCTTTGTTTAACTGAAACTAGGAAATTTGTATCATATAAAAGTTGTAGCTAGGATAAACAACAATATTACATATCAATGTTGTCCAATGTTTGTAAACAAAACAAACAACTCCTTGTAGCGGAAAGTCAAATATTACATATGTATTTAGACAAAACATACTAGAACTTTCTACAACTATATATTTTGAAATAAACACCTAATATTATAATATCTTTGAAACAAATTAAAACTTAGAGAAAAACATGGCAGTTGATACCCTCTTCCAAACCAACATTGGAGGGAATAGAGCCTTGCTTTCTAGTCTCCATATCCTCTATTAGTTGGTGGACTGTGTCTTCTTCCTTGAAATCTCCTTCAACCGAATTGATTGAAATACTTTTATTGGAGGCCCCTCAATGAGTTCCTTTGCTCAAGTTAATAACCACATTTCTCATCATATTACATTCAACTTCTAGAGTGGCAATTTGTTGTTTTTTTGGACACGTGTACTTGTGATTGAGGCAATTTGCGAGATGCACTCATGCTCTTTTAAAGCACTTTTGTGGTTACCAAGAAGAGGGAAGTCCTATTGCACTGGATAGATTCTTCATTATTTCAAAGAACTCTTTGGATTCATTATAATTCATTGTAATCCATAGGGCCAACACATAGATAGCGACACCAATCCAAAGCCAAATTCCACCCAGAGTGTTGGATATGTGTTACATTATTTGTACGATTAGAACTAGTGTCTACATTGCGTTGGGAACACAAGGGGGTAAGAGGTGGGTTGCAACGGGTTCGGGGGAAGTGCCCTCGAATTATTTTTTTCCCTAGGTTTTTGTGTCCATTTTTGGGCAGTTTTTTGGCACATAGTTTTTCGTCGATGATTTTCTATTTCTAGTTAAGGAATTATGATTGTTAACTAATCCAGGTCATTGGATTAGGTTTTTGGATGCCACTGGCTCCTACATGTATATTGTATTGTAAACAATGTATGATAAGAATGAATATAGAATATGTTGGTTTTCCCGGTTTGGGTTTCCAGGGGAAAAATCTTCCTGTAATGTTTGTAGTAGCCATTGTATCTTTTTTGTTCTTTTATTGAAAATATTTTTGTAGTAAAATATTGTTAAAGGTTAAAATCTACATAGAGAACACCTAAAATAGAGAAACAACCCCAAAATTTCACAAAAACAGCACCAAGACTCAACAAAATCCACGGTTCCTATGGGCGAATAAACTCGCTAAGCCTAAACAATACAAAGATAGAAGGTCAAACCCATGATAGCAAGAACCCACACCACTAGAGAATAGATGCTCACTATGACTGAGACCCTCATAATCGAGGTGACAAGAACCAAATTATGATGTCCAGAAATCATAAACTCTAGAAAAGCCATTGCAGGGAAGAAGTCTAGGGACTAGAGCTTTAGGTGGAATTCACTAATGAGATGAATTATTGTGTGATCGTAATCATACCAGATATAGAGAATTACATTTGTTGTCTAATATTATGTTGGTGCTAAACTTAAAAATATACAAATTGGATTATGGTTCACCCATAATAGAATTTAATCAAATAAAATTGTAAGAAAAATGAAGTATAAAAGTAATAAAATGGCAGTGTAAGAAAATAAATGGGGTGGTGATCCTAGAAATTATGTGGACAAATTACATTTTACACTTATCATTGGTAAAGGATAGTCAAATAAGTTAACAAAACTCAAATTTTGAATTGAACTTAACTAAAGTGAGCTCCATTACTGACACATCAATCTTTATTTTGTTGTGGTGTGTTGTATTCCAGGGATTAATGGCACGCATTCAAGAAGAGAGCTACATTATAGCAAGAATATTAGGAACACACACGTACTCAAGGAGAGAGAGATTTGTGGTAAGATTAACCAACCACCTTCATATTCCTTCTTAGAGAGTATTTATACATTGGAGAAATGGTTGGAGTGGTTGTACTTGCTTCAACTAGTCATTTGTTAGGTTGAAATGATCCTTTATGTGCATTTACTTACTGTATTACATATATTCATATATTCTTATGATAATTTATGATGACTTATTACAAGGGCCTAAAAGGCCTCCCAACATCTCCCCCACACTCAAATCCTTGCTCATCACGAGCAAGTGTGCAACAACATCTTGGGTTTCGACTGCTACAAAAGTATCCTCACATTGCATCAACCATGCATATCGGTCTGCATAGGTAAATCAGTCGCAATAGTCGCCAGTTGTATAGAAAGATGCACATGTACAAGGTTCTATCGTGACATGTTACTCTTTAGCCTCCGTCTTCAATTTGGTAGGTGCCTTTGCAGTCAAGGAGTCTTCATTTCGCTCCACCTCGCACCTACACAATACCCTATGGTGGAGACACATGCTTCAACCAACCTACCATTTCTATGCTTTTTGGCTTTTGAGGTCACAACCGAAGGAACTATTCTGCATCTTTTATACCAGGGGGCTTAATCAGTTCAATCATGCTGGTGTCATCATCTTGTCTTTTAAGCTCTTATGTGTGTGTTTATCATCTAATGTCTCCTCCTTGAATGCATTCTTCTCTTGTTCAATCTTTGCTTTTGTTTGGATTCTCTCAATGGATCATGCTCTATGTCAACTATGTTTTCTATTGCTCTGTTTCTATCAATCATGTAGTGCTTCTTTATTTTGTCAGGTCTTTGGGAATGTATTGGATTCTACAATTGCTATTACATGAAGGATAACTCACTATGAATCAACTAAGACTCTGCATGATCATGACCCGACTAAGACATGACTCAATAGAATCTATTATGACTCTAAGTATACAAACGTTCTCTTCCAATACTGGAATTTTTCGACCGGCGTCGACGAGGAACCAATCTCGTTGGCTAGAAACTGACTTACATTACATTGGTAGAGAAGATCGTCTGCCTTAGAGACTCACGTTTAACCCTCCCGTTCCTTACTCAGCTTTTACATAACTCGCGACTCAATCCACTGAGAATGATTAATCTAATCGAAAACATTATTTTTTTCTTTTTTGACTAAATTGGGTTAAAGACTCAACCGTCCTTCCTGTAATACATTATAGCATGAGACTCCAAGTTTTCTTATAAAGTGACTCACTTTTAATTCTTACATATCTTGATATGTATGACTCAATACTTTCATATTTTACCATTTTATATGAAGATGAAACCTTTAAACCATTGGTACCTTGTTAAAGCCCGTTGATATCCACGAGCATTCCTCCATAAGCATGAACAAATAATTTTTATTAATAGGTTCACCATGACATTGGCCTCGATTATATGTAATGATTACCGGAGTTGAATCCCCTTTCTTATAGTTTTTATTCACCACACACGAATCATAATAGGTATATGTTGTAAGGAAGTGTTATGGATTGTTATTTATATCAATAATGATTTTCCCCAGGGAATCATGAACATGTACATCTTGACTTTCGTCACTTACAATATGTTCTAAGAATTTCATCAGCAGTCAAAGCTGATTTATTTTCTCACATTCTTCAACAAGCGGTTCTACTAAAATGAGAGAATGCATTGACATAATAAGACCTTTAATGAAATCATCTGAACAATCATCATCAATTAGTTGGCCAACAACTAAAGGAGCATTGGTGTTTTGGAAACAACCTTCAATGTACCACAACATGTTGTTTGAATATAAGTAGTGAGTAAGTTCCAGTACAAAACCAAATTGATCATAAACATTTATTAGGGGATGGGCATCTAGAAGTCTTGCTTCTATCAAAAAATTATGTCTGTGATCCAGGAGGATGTCGAATGCTCACAAAAGTCCAGGAGGATCCAAAACGCTCACAGAGGTCTAGGAGGATCCAAAGATGCTCAAAATTTGATCATCTCAAATTCTCTCAAAAATGAATTCATTGCATATATCCTGGCGATAGCTTTCCCATGATGCAAAAATAGCCTCAAATGGAGTTTGTATGCAAAAGTTATGGCCGGTCAAAGTTATTTTCAACAATGCCAAAAGTCAAACTCAAAGGTGACATCTGTCACCACTAAAAGGGTGACACATCTCTTGTCCGTAGAGCATAGGATTACATCATGTTGACATCACTAAGGTGATGTGGCAGCATGACAGCGTGCCACATGTCACCGAGAATTGGATGAATCATCATCTAGTTGGACCTATCTGGAAGTGACACGTGTTATCCGTGCAGATGATGTGTCATCCATACAATGACATGGTAGGCAACAGGTGGACCAATTATTAACCGACACATGGTAGTTCGTATGCATATGTGGCATGTACAATTGGCGACATATACACCAATGATAGGCCACCACGTGGACCAATCATATGGTGCCACGTGGCACCTTCAAGAAGGCCAAGTTGGCCTAAGGTATCAAAATGGTTATGGGCTCGATGGGTTTTGAACCTCGGTCCTCCCACAAAATATGGAGAGAATATTCCATTGTACCAACGACTTACAAAAAAACCACCAACCAATGCACTGTAAATAGTGTTTGTTATAACAAACACTTAAATAATTATTTAAGTTTGTTACATGCAACCAAACATCTAACATAAGTTTCGGGCCATGGTTAGGCTGACCTAGGCCTATTTAATGGGCAAAAAACCCAATGTACCCACACATCACAACACAGAGTATGAGGGTACAATACAAATACATTGGAATGCATGCCCAAAGGAGTCCATTTTTTGGTGTTATCTAGATTTACGTGCCATGTTTATACTCATTTTTCTCGTTTTATCGAGAGGACCATGATGGTGATGTTATTTTAGTGATAATATGTTTTCTATGAAAATATTAGTCCAGATTTCCATTTATGAGCACCATAGTGCATCGTTTGGCGTGTAAAGAGGATAACAATGAGTCAGTTCAGAATATGGTCAAGTTTATATTCATTTTTCTCATAATTTCAAGATAAATTCAATGGTAAACTCTATTTCTGAATTTGAGCAGCAAAATTGAAGAGTGAATTCAAATTTGGCTTTGTAAGTCCATTTTGTATTGTAATTTTTGACATTTGACATTAATGAAGAGTAGTTTCATTGTTGAAGGGAACTCAGAGATGTAGTAAACTCAGTCATCAAATCTTGTATATTTGAGTTCTTTAATTTTCTATTGTGTTATCTCATTATTCTTCAAGTTAATCATCATTTTATGAGATTTTGGATAAGTAGCATATCAACTTGTGTTCTGCAAATCACCTCAATATGATCAAGAAATATTTTGGAATCAGGTTAGATGCTAACATGGGTTTTTAAAGATTAAGTTGGTATCTAAGGATTTTTGGATTAGTCTGCATCATAAAAGTTTGAATATCTGGTTACACGCTCCACCTCTTTGATTTGATCATTAGAAATATGAATTTTATTCTTCTTATCAAAGCCTAAAGCCTTCAAAACCAATGCAGTCTCCTCTGGTGTGAGCGAGCAAAGGCCTTCCAAATTTTTTTGTTCAAATTTGTTTTCTTTCTCCTTCCACCACATATATGTGTATCTCATTTGTGTGAGTTCATTTGCTTCTTCCTCAGTATGACCATGTGTATAGCCAGAAAATGCAAGCATGTCCATTTCATATCTTAGATGTAAGACTATAAAAAAGCCTTTTTCTTGAAGCATCTTAACTAGTCTCAGACCCAGGTCCTCTATGCGAGGAGTAAAATTTAAAGCATTGTAGTTAACTTGACATTGCAAGTTATGAAGCTCCATGGGAAGGCCATTATTTTCCAAAGATGTGCTTGTCTTGTTAAAATGAACAACCTTATGTTTGCAAAACAAAGGTAGAATTTGTTTCAAGTAATATTTCTCTTTTGACCGTCTCCGAGGTGTAGGACAGTCGGTGACAAAGTGTGCTGTTAAGGCAGTCCGTGATATTAAAGTCACCATTTCGAAACATGCGGGGACAAAAAATTCATCCATGTTAAGGGTTGGTGTGGCTCAAGCGAGGCGTGATCCCCGAGTGATTTTGATGGCTTAGATTCCCCTGAGTCGCGGTTTCTCAAGATCACATGCTAGTTGTTGCACATTATTTTGGTCACCCTAATGATGATTTCACAAACATGTGTTTAGGCTCCCAACATGAATTTTTGCCTGAGAAAAGCAACTTCTTTCCTCCTCTACAAGACTGCTTTTTAGAAAGGGTCTGCTGGCTACATACATTACAGAGTGCAAAAATCTATGATTTCCGCAGGCTGCTCTATAGCTGGCCCACGGGGTTTCCTCAAGCTGCTCTATAGGCAGGGTGCGACGACGTTCCAAAGCTAAAAGAGGAAAGAGGTTTCACGAAGTTTCTAGAAAGGGAATCTTCTAGAATGTGAGGTGGTGTCCGTATGGTTGCGATCCTACTGGTTTCTCTGTTTTGGTGGGATCATCCTCATCCCTTTAACCACTTCACCTTCTCCTATATAATCACAGGCTTCTCATGGAAAAGGTTAAGCAAGATTGAGCAGAGAATTGATGAAATAATAGGCTGAAGATTGCGTGAAGGATCCTGTTTCTAGTGATGCTTGAGGCCACCATTTGCCCATCAAGGTTTTGTGGATTATCTTCATGCGGATTTCAGAGCAAGTGTATGTGTGTGTTGGAATGAAGGACCACTAAAAGGGAACTTGAAACATCAAGGCAATTCGGTCGTATCTTCTACTTTTCATTAATATAACACAGTGGCACATCTCTTTCCCATAAAATGATTAGTATTTTATTACATGATTCCTTGATCACATGTTTAAGTTGTCATTGAATTCTACTATTGCTGCTTTCACGTTGGTTGGTTTGTGTTATCATAGATTTGATTCCACAAGAGCATTGGATTAAAGCAGGGACAACTATAAGGAAGCGATTCATAAGGTATGTTATCTATTCCTCCTTTGGTAGTAAACACTATGATCACAACTTAGGGAAAGCGTCCTGTTCTGTCTCGTTTTGTTCTAGATCTAGGTGGATCTAGGGGGATTAGTTCATGTCCACATATACCGATTTACCCAATAACAAAATTGGCGACTCCACTGGGGAAGAACAACTTGATTGTGGTTTTTTGTTGGCCATTTTCTTTTGACCTATTCTTTTTACTTGAAATCAGTCTCTGAGTCTGTGGGAGATCCATTCAGACTCTCTGGGTTGTAAAGTCCACTTAGATGCTTTGCCCTTTTCTCCAAATTTCTTGATTTTTCAAACACTTCCGCACTGCACCTTATAGATAGCCTGCGGACACCTTTGATTTCAGCACCCTGGTGGTTTATTCCAGTGCAGGATTTCCACACCCTGTCCATTTCTTGCCTGCAGAAACTCTTCATTTCCACACTGTGTTATACTGCCAGCTTGCGACAGCATTTGAGAAATTTTTTGAGTTGGGTTTTGGCCTCTGTTGATGCCCAATTTTGCTTTAGTTAGATGGGAAAGGATTTTTAATGCTAGTTCTTGACTTTTTCTGACTGTTTAAGCTTGCTCTTGATTGGTTTCAGAGATCGAATACCTCTCTTTTGATCTTTTTCCAATTTTTGTTTTTGATTTTTATTGACAAGGGTATAATCTC
This sequence comes from Picea glauca, assembly GCA_000966675.3. Lineage (NCBI taxonomy): Eukaryota > Viridiplantae > Streptophyta > Pinopsida > Pinales > Pinaceae > Picea > Picea glauca. The sequence goes on along the minus strand of JZKD02S1612268.1, from coordinate 447,565 downwards.
TGGACTTGTGTCTGAGTGCTTGCTCGATTAAAGGTATTCGATTGGATTTGAAGTTGTAGGTTGGTTACGTATTCTGGATTGCTTAATGATCAAAAAACCACTTTTTATTCACATTTGAAGAAACATTTTTTTGTCATTTTTTATTTTTATCTCCTTTGAAAGATCGATTTGGGTGCTTGTTGAGTGTTTTATTTTCATTGTTTTCTTATCCTTTCTTAGTTCCATCCCTGTTTTGGTTTTTAAAAGGAAAAAATTAAAGTCTTTTAGTATTTTAGGTAATCATTTATACAGAAAATATTGGCATTCAAAAAATTGAAAAAGAGAACAAATAGTGAAATTACATTGTTGATGATTGTTTGGTATTACATTCAAAGAAAAGGAATTCTACGTCATAGTTCACATTGTTCCAGAAAAATACCTTCTCCCTACCGTAGATAGAATTCATCGAATGAAAATTTGCATCATTCATTTCTATTTTCACGTTATTGGGTCGAAGTCTTACACAACATTGGTTTCATTCCCGTCTACCTTTTGAGTAGCAACAACCTATAAAAAACATTGCGAAATTTAAAACTCAACTAGTAACTTTTATTTTCTAGGGATCTTTTACACCAACATTAGCTATGCGAGAGATTTGGAAAAGGCAGTGAGACACACTCTCCAAAGCACAAAACACATAGTAGTATCTTGTGATAGGGAGTGTTCAAATCCATTTGCAACGTTTTGTCTTGGGAAGCTCTTCTCACACAAGGGTCAAACCTGAGGTCACATTGAGATTGGCAGAGTTACTCACCCTGCTTTGTTGGTCTCAGTGTACATATTGCACATATTATGGGGGTCGCTTGAAGGTATACCCACAATGATGAGTGGAAACCTCTCAAGTTTATTTCGGGCTCGATACCCTGCCCTTGCATGTGGATCAGACTGCCGACTGTTTCCCCAGGCATCATTGTTGTTTGTGGTAACTTTAGTAGCCCATCTTCTTAGGGTCTTACATGAGGTGACTGTGGAGGGGCAAGTCTTCACGGTACCTGGAATCGAAGTTGGCCAGACTCACTTGGGTTCCTTAGAGGGTATACTCACGATTATGTATGGGAGCTTGCACTAGGGTGTAAGTCCGTTAAGCAGGTCGTCAATGTAAATTTTCCACTCGCTCTACCCTTGACCCTTTTTGTCTTGACTTCGCGACGTTGGATTTCATCACCAACTAGTGATTTCTAGATAAGAAGGTTTTGCTTGCTTGGTGTGATTCCTAGATTATTTTAGTGAGTGATGTTGTTTTCCATACTTGGCCATAGATTTTTTTCGCAAAGTTTTTGGTTCGGGCAATATTGATCCTCCACGCCGTTCATGTAGAATGCAAGGCCTACCTTCGGAGGATCCAGAAAGTTCTCAACCCTTGAATACTAATCCACCAGAAGGCTCTCCTCAATAGAGTGAGGTCCAAGACACTGCCACTCCATGGGTGGAAAGAACTGACTCTTTAGATAATTTCCGAATTTCTTCCTCTCTAGAGTCTTTTTCAACTTCCTCACGGGTTCGAGAGACGTATTCTTTGGCTAAATAAATCCAAAGATATTGTTGTTCAAACTTCTGGACTACCAACCAGACCTTTCGCAGGTCTTGAAGGCCAAGATCCATTTTGGACTACTGACATATCTAGACGGGATCTTTTCGGAGCCGGGTCAAGTGCTGATATACTTGTCATACCCGAGTTACCCGAAACGTCTGATGAAGACACGATACCCCTAGATCCTTCTCCCATTACAACTGCCTATCTGTTCGCTAGTTCAGACACCCCATCAGTTGGTCCTAACTCGACCATACCCCTTAAGATGGCTCAGTTTACAATGGTCCCAAACACTACGACTATTCCCACCAGGACTATGGTGGCTAGCCAAGCTCCCATTGGCACACCACTTTCACCTAGACCTTCCCCGTCGCTTCCTCCTAGGTATAATGAGTTGAATTCTTCTATCCCCGTCCCTACTCAGGTTCTGTTTGAAGCATTTGGAGTTTTTTCTCATCCTGGGCACAATCCTGTTGCTGGTTTCATTCCAACACTTCCCAAACACCCCTCCGGAGGGTCTTATCCACCTTTCACCGGAGGATCCGGCCCTAGTGGAATTACTCAGTCTTTCACACCTAATTATCAGATACTTGTTGGTGGACAATTCAACCCTGGGGTCCAATCTCAACCCCCATTTGGAGGTCAAACCCCAATTGGGACACAACCTCCGGTTCAAGGACAACCCCCACCCACCACACCCTATGGACATAACATACCGACAGCTTTGGCCCAGTATTGGAATTTTCTTACCCAGGGTAATACTCAATAGATTGGGGGGAAATAACCTCAAGTCAGGTCTTTCATACCCCCTAGTACGGGCCAACCATACCTTGGGACTTCCAATCCCAATTGGGGTTCGAACGTTCAATCTAGTGTCCCTTTCCAAGGGAGCATCCCTAATCAGTACAACCCCACAGGCTACCTGCCTCCACAACCACAACTGAATCTACCGGGATCTTCACATCATATGCAAATTGATTATGGTCCTACTGGTATACCGACGGGATTTCATCCCCAAAGTCACCAGTACCCTCACGTGAATAGACAGTTATCCTTCTTAGCCACTTTGGATCTACCCGACTTGTCTAGGATCTTGAATGACCCCATCCTAGATTCTCCTCATTGGCTCGTCATACCAACCAAGCTACCATTAGACATTCCCAAGTTCGATGGTAAACCAAGAGAGGATCCAAAAAATCATGTAATGACTTTCCATCTTTGGTGTTCAACCAACTCTTTGATGGATGACTCCATTCGGTTACGTCTTTTTCAACGAACTCTCACGGGTTCAGCCACGAAGTGGTATATAGAATTACCATGAGGCATCTTCACTGATTTTAATACCCTATCCATGGATTTCCTCACTCACTACCAGTTTCCAATCCATTATGAAATAGGAACCAAGATTTTGAGTTATTTCAAGCAAAATAAAGTCACTCATATATCTGATCACATTCATGAGTGGACACGAAGACGACGTCTAATCAAACTCGAACTTCCCGATCAGTTATTGGCAGAATGGTTCACAAAATCCTTCGTGAATGACATATCTCATGACATTTCCATGGGTGGAGTTTTCACAGAAGAACAAACGAGGAGTCGTGCCCAGTACCTCGATCTCGTTTATTCACAAATAGGTACTCTTTACGATCTGCTCCCTGACGCACCTCGTCCTTCTACCACGACCACCTCAACAACCTCGACACCTTCTCATGCTACTGATGGTGTGATAGGTACTTTCCATGCTCAACCTCAATATGCACAGACCTCTCACACCAATACCAAATCCCATGCTTCTAATGTTCAAACTGCTCTGACGCCCACTCCTCCCACCGATAAAACTTTAGAAGTGAATGTTGTTCAATTGACTCCTACTGGTAAGAATAAATCTAAAAAAGGGAAGGGTGGGAATAAGGAGGATAAAAATAACAACCCACAATCCGACAAGACCAAGTCACAACCTTCTAATGATAAGGACAAACGCAAACCTTGCTATCCTTGCCTTATTTGTGGTGATGATCGCTACACGAAGGACTGTCCGAGACGTGTTGAGGTCACGAAGTTCCTTCGAGGGACTCCAAAACCTCCTACATATGCCATCTTGTCTTAGCCCTTCCCTTCTCAACAACAGGCTCAATTGGTCATCCATGATCAACCTTCTTCCTCTACTACCTCCTACGTACTTATGTGTAACAGTGATTCGAAGAAGAATGACATTACACTCATCACTCGTGCCAAAGAATACTCTTCCTCCAAGGAGAAATTTGAGGATATACCACCTTCGTTGGTTCAACAATCTCCCTCGGATCCACCTTCCAACGGTCCTCTTCATCTCAAACGACTGAACCCCAATACAGTCCTTCGCCCTCCTCCCAAGGGCATGGTTCGAAAGTCTGCTTTCAATCCTCATGCGCGTTTTTCCTAGAACTAGAGTATTGTAGAGGATCTGGCGCAAGCACCATCCTCGATGTCAACCCTCGAAGTCCTTCAGAGTTGTTTGACACAACATAAGGCACTGTTAAAAGCTATCGGTGGAATCGACTCGACGAATACAAATTTAATAATCTTTGACTTGGAAGATCACATTCCAAGGTTACCCTCTCAGCTCGCATTTCAAATATAAGTTTTTGTCGCCGACAAGAACATTTGTAGAACAGTTATTGATGAGGGTGCCTCGACGTGTGTCATGTCTATTTCCTGTTGGAAAGCCATCGACTCTCCTTCCTTAACCGAATCACACAACACGCTCAAAGCCTTTAATGTCTCTGGCTTTAAACCTGACAGTGTACTCCCTTCGTTGCATATTATGTTAGAAGGCAAAATGGTCAACGTTGAAGTTGAGGTATTTGATGCACCTCTCGATTACATCCTTTTACTTGGCCGTAGCTGGATCGATTCCATGCGTGTAGTCGTGTCCACTCTTTTCTGTATTGTGCGGTTTCCACATCAGGGAAAAGTAGTTACAGTAGACCAACTGGCCTTCTTTAACTCTGATACATGTACCAACAACGTAAATTTCATTGCAAAGACACCCCCTGGGTACGAGAATGTCGGTATGGGTCTAATAAAAGATTCAAATCTGATGGGTATGTTTCCGATCCCAACACCCGACGTTCTGCCTCCTTTGGTTGCCTCGATTAACATGATTTCCACCTTCGTCTGTGAAACTCCCGTGTCTTTTGACCCATGGATAGTACCCGAACCCTGTGATTATCTTCACTATGGCAACCAGATGACTTTAAGTCTAGTTGAATCCGCTTACCAGGCCATTCAATCGGCTAACCCTTCTACTCCCTCTTTTGGTGATTTGTCTCCTGACCCATTCCATGTTATTTTTCCCATGGACGAGATGATTATGTTGGTTATGTCAATAGAAGATACCCCTTGGGATGATGGGCATCATCCTTCCATTCTCTTTCTTGAATAGCACACCATCGAGAGTTACCAACAGATCTCGACTTCGTCGACCGTTGTCATTATTTCTTCGGTTCCTGAATCCACACACGATGTGTTATATGAAGGGAACTAAGTAACATTTCACCCACCATCCCCCTCGACATATCTATTAAACCTGGAGTTGTCAAAAATGTCTACATCGGAGTTTCATGTTCCACTGATGAGGTTGTCACATATAAGTCACTCTTTCAATAATTTCGTGACATCTTCGCATGGAGCTACGAAGAGATGCTAGGTATTGACCCTAATATTGTTGTACACGAAATTAAGACCTACCCAAACGCTAAAATCGTTCGGCAAAGACTTCGCCTGCTCCACCCCCGTAAAGCAGCTGCTATCAAGCTTGAAGTCGAAAAACTTCTTAAAGCTGACTTTATTTATCATGTGGCTTTGACTGATTGGGTATCCAATCTAGTTTCGGTTAACAAGAAACAAGGTACGATCCGTGTTTGTGTTGATGATAGGGATATCAACAAATCTTGTCCTAAGGACAACTTTCCTACCCCCTTCGTTGACCAAATCATCGACGATTGCGGCGGAAGTGAAATCTTCTCTTTGATGGACAGTTTCTACGGATATAATCAAATCAATATCTTACCGGCAGATCAACACAAAATTGTTTTCATTTGTCCTTGGGGCACCTTTGCCTACCAAAAACTACCCTTCGGTTTGAAGAACGCCGGTGCGACGTTTCAACATGCGATGTATTACTCTTTCCATGATATTAAGCATATTATACAACCATATTTAGATGACCTATTAGTGCATTCCATGCATCGTAGTGATCATCTGACCCACCTACGAGCAATTTTCCTTCGTTGTCAGTTCTATCGTATACGCTTAAACCCACATAAATGTGTCTTTTGTGTGGAGTCCGACCGACTCCTGGGATTTATTGTGTCATGTCAGGGGATCAGGGTAGATCCTTTGAAGGTTGAGGTGATCCTCAATCTCCCTCCTCCTTCCTCACTTTGCCAGCTACAAATTTTTCAAGAGATGGCAAACTTTCTACGTCATTTTATCTCAAACTATGTTGAGTTAACACTCGGATTTAATCGACTAATAAAGAAGGGCTCTAAGTTTGTATGGGACACCACTGCCAACAAAGCCTTCGAAGCTTTGAAACTGATCTTAACCCGTACCCCACTACTTTTCCCACCTGATTATAGTCGAGATTATTTCCTTTATCTCACTGCTTCAGACTCTACCATTGCCATGGTTTTGGTCCAAGAAGACGATTTACACGACGAACATGTCATTTATTATTTGATTCGAAGTCTCACGACTACCGAAGCCAAGTACATACATGTTGAAAAATTGGCCTTGGCAGCTATTCAAGTTGTCCAACATTTTCGTCACTATATTCTACTACGCAAGACCACTGACATTCTTACACGTCAATTGCTAGGGGGAAAATACTCCAAATGGATAGTGATTCTCTAGGAGTTTGACTTAGAATTCGAACACGCTAAGTCCAAGAAATCCTTGGTGTTTGCCGAACTAATATGTGACCTTCCCTGCACTGAGACAAAAAATGTAGCAGATGATTCCCTACCCGACGAATCCCTTTTTCTACTCAGTTCCGATGACCTTTGGTATGGATATATCATTATTTATCTCTAGACCCAAAATTTTCGACCCGATTTGTCTAGCGTTGACCGTTGTCGTATACGCTATCAAGATTGTCAATACATTATCCTCGGTGACACTCTCTATTGCCATGGGGTTGACTCCGTTTTTCGACGCTGTCTCACCTATGATGAATCCAAGAAAGCTTTGAATGACTGCCATTCTGGAGCATGTGGTGGTCACATGTCTGGGTATGCTACTGCCCAAAAGATCTTGCGAGCAGGGTACTTCTGGCCTTCTTTATTTAAAGATTGTATAACTGCCGTCCAGAAATGCCATGCTTGCCAAACATACAATCATAAGATAAGATCTCATCTTGCTCCCTTACACCCTATAGTTTCAGTTGGAACTTTTGCTAAATGGGGTATCGATTTCATGACCTATAACCCTCACTTGGCCGGGGGCAGTGGATACATTATCGTAGCCATGGATTATTTCATGAAATGGGCCGAGGTGATGCCTACATTCGACAATACAGGAAAAACTGCAGCCCTATTCATATTCAATCACATCATCACACGATTTGGAATCCCACAGTCTATCGTCACTGATCATGACAACCAATTTCAAAACTTCATGATGTATGAGCTTACAGAAAAGTTGGGTCTTCGACATGAAAACTCAACCCCCTACTATCCACAGGGCAATGGCCAAGTTGAAGCGATCAACAAGGTTTTTATCACCATGCTTCGACGAATTATAGGAATTCAAAAAATGAGTTGGCACATGATGTTGTTTTCAACATTATGGGCCTATTAGACATCTGTGAAGTCTGCCATGGGGTTTACACCCTTCCAATTAGTGTATGGTATAAAATTTGTCCTATCGATTGAATGTGAGATTCCATCGTTAAAAATAGTCATTGAACTTCTCCCAAACACCTCTGTTGAAGAAGAACGTTTGTTGTATCTTATGCAATTGGACGAAGCTCGTCATGATGCCACCCTAGTTATTGAAACCCAAAAGAAACGCGTAAAATCCCAATACGAAAAGTATATCAAGCCACACATTTTCTTCGAGGGTGATCTAGTTCTCCTCTATGAACATGGTTGTGATTTTCTAGGAGTCGAAAAATTTGAGGCTATGTGGCGAGGCCCTTACATCGTCAAATGAGTGTTGGAGAAGGGAGCCTACGAGTTAGTAGATTATGATGGAATTCCTTTGAGTGAACCCAGAAATGGGCTTTACTTGAAGTAGTACTATGCGAATACGTACTATGCTTAGACTATCTTTGCACGAGTGCTTGCATTTTATTGTATCATACTGTTGTGTGCTTTTTCGTTATTTGGTTTCTACCCTCGACTACTTACCTTGCGTTGTTCTTGGTTTCCAGATGTCGGAATCTTCATTACCCCACTTTGGCTTCGTCGATGGTGCTAGTCATAGCACTCAGAACCTAACTTCTGCTGTGTGGGCAATCTATGCACTCACAAACGAACTTATCAGTCTACACGATGTTTGCCTCGGTCATGCAACCAATAATATCGCAGAGTATAGCACAATCATCGAATTGTTGACCAATGCTATCTCACTTGGGATTCATCGCCTGGTTATACGACTTGATGCACAACTAGTAGTGCTATATTTAAGTAATGTTTATGCTATCCAAAGTCCTACTTTGTTACAGGTATATTTACGAATTCGCCTCTTGGAACATTATTTTGATTATATCGAGTATCAACACATTCCTAGATGTCTAAATACATTAACTGATGCATTAGCTAATTATGTGTTAGACAGACATCTGATACATTTATAAATCCAATCACACATCACATGTATTATACAAAGAAAAATAAGCTGGTAGAAGCATCATGTATATATATATATATAACGATAAAAGTTTTTTACAAAAAGATTGTTTTTCGTTCGAAGACCAAAATATCAAAATATGAAGCTCATAGCTTTTACAAAATGGCATCATGAATGTTGCTCATGGTAACATACTACTGCTCATGCTACCCTACAAAGAAATCGTCTTAGTGGACCAGACACGCCTATGGTATGGAACTGGAAATGCCTCGAGACCTCGTCGATCGACATATTTGGGATGCCTACAGTCAAACCCTCCAAATTCTGCTTGATTGCTTCATAATCATCCGCATCCCATCCTGCTACTACCGCTGCTTCCCCTCGCCTCTGGATAGGGGATGTACCTGGGGGTTAGAATTGCCCTACATCTGCATGGTCAAAATATTTTGATTAGTCATTGGATTGAAAACATAAAAAATGTTTAATATTTTGAAATTTTTTTACAAAAACACCATAAAAGCAAAATGTTTTTTTTACCTAGGTCCCCCCACTGAGAACCCTCAGGTAGCACCAAGTCAGGATCATTGCAAAAATCTAGCCTGACATATGCATAATCATCGATCATCAAGATCTAGGGCTCCAACCAATCAAAAAATGTATCATTGTATTTAATAATGCGCCCCCCTACATGCCGGGACATGAGAACACACCACCGCTTCATCTGCGGATCTCGTGGCACTAGTATATTCCAATCTACCTATAAGCGTAAGTGAGGGACTCTTTCCAGGAATAAAGATACCAAAATGGATCCATACCCAAACTGCTTTAGCTCCCTGTTCTTGCTCTTGGTCAACTGGCTCTTCATACTATGGAGGAGTCCATCACACCAGTTGAACACACGAGGTTCCGTGCATTCCACGACATATTGAAAGTAGCTCTGCAGAGCCATATGCGGAGAAGCACTCCCTACCATCTGTGCAATGGTAAAAACAATGGTTCTGAGATTCATATCATGAACCCCTCTGATAGCCACTTTACCATTGCGCCTCTCGGCCTCAGGTTCACAATAGCGTCTGATGTATTCACTCATCGACAAACCACCACCTTGACCTCCTGTTAAGGTCACTTGTGCCCCGCGACGGGATAGTCTCGTCAAGAAGTAAATATCTTCAATGTCCAAGGAAATCACATGAACACCCACATGAAATACTTGTTGGTCCACGTCCACATGTGGACCAAATATTCCAATAGTCTCAGTTGGGCTCTCATGCCCTGGATCTTGAAGAACTTTAACAAACCACACTGTCGTAGGGCATTTATGGTGCCCAAATCATTCAAAGCCATTGCATAATCGTCTTCATGCTCTCTTTCTCTCCACTCCAACATTTTTGCAATGAAAATACCTGCATGGAGATGAAAGAAAGAAGTTAGCACCTTCAATCATCATTTTTGGAATTCTTTTTGGTCCAACGCATCATTTTCTTTTTGGGTTTTCGGCCGCCGCAACTGGGCTTCAGTTACAGAGCGGGGTTTCTGTAGGTGATCCATTGGGCACCTGCGGCGGCCCCAGCGCACGCCTACGGCCAAAAATTCACCCCAAAAATCATCTTTTAACCGATTGAAATGAATTTTAAACCATTGAAAAGGAAGAAGACAAGGTACTCACCGTTTTCACGCAAACCGTTCGCCGAATGATCACCTGTGCTCCCCGCAATCGACCACTGAAATATGAGGTGAAAAAGGGCTCTTAGACAAGTTTTTGACCAAATACAAATGAAATAGTGAAAATGAGTTCTTACCCCTATTTATCTCATTTTCCACTTTTTCTAAAAATATTTTATATCGTTTAAATATATTTTCTCAAAAACCTACCAGCCTAATGGTCTCGTGAGTGTTTTGTTTCTCACAGATGGGCAGACAAAGGTTCCGAACAATGAAGTATGGAAAGTTTTTGCGATTTGTTGTTCTTTTTCAACGCTGTACGATTACTTTTTAGGGTTTTTTAGAAAAACCTCGAGCTTAGTCTTTGTTCGTTCTCATGCTCGAAAATTGATGAGAAGGAAACTGAGTATACTTTTGTCGTCTTTCCGTACTCGTCATGGTAACATGAAAATAACAAAACTTACGAAGTGACCTTTAAGCTCTTTTCGCACTCCATAAAAATGAAAAGATTGCCGAGTGACCTTATTCTTTTCACGCTCGTAAAAGTATTTGAAGAAAACATTTGATGCACGATAGTTTATCACTTTTTCGGTCCTATCAAACTATTTTACGAAAAAGGAATTGGGAGAGTTCTCTTTAAGTTTTTTTCAGACTCTCAAAATATGAAAAACCCCTGAGTTTTCTATCTTTGGACTCATTAAACAAACATCGAAAGACCCACATGGGATCAAACCACTCCTTCTTAGGGTTCGTTAAACATACTTCGGGGGACTTGTCCGAAGGATGAGCTTACATCAACAAGCATATGTTATCCTCCTCAAGTTTGCGTAAAAATGAAGAGGTACTCGCCAGAAATGGTGGGGGAAAATTTGGGAAAGAGGTGTGTCTCTGTATTTGTGTTAGTGGCAGTAAGCGTCGCTCTTGAACACGACACCCCCTTCGTCATTTGAATCCGGGTTGGGAAATCCGTTTGTCTCTCGTCTGAATTTTCGCAAGTTCATATCTTGGGTCGTCTTTGAGTCAATGCTGCCAAGACCAGTGTCGTGCCATTCATATGTTCAAGAGAAGTTCAACCAAGCCCTCTATTTATTCGACCATCTGCAATTGTCAATTCCTACTGTGTCGACCTTCCTTGTGTTAGTTTCAAATCATGTTCATACTTTTCTCTACCCTAAATCTGTTACTTATTTCGTGTCATTTGATGGGGGATACATCAAGGCCCTCCTGTGACGAGTCTTTTCCTGTCAACTTCAGTTCATTATCCAAGAACAAGACTTAGAAATCATTTAGTGCCTTAAAGCCTGCATGCCTCAATGGTAGGTTTCTTCGCTTTCGACAGTGGATTTACATCATTGATACCTGATCGAGAGATTCCATTGAGTGTTCGACTTCAGCTCATCTATTCACACTCGTTGGATTGTACTATTGTACCTTGGGAGTCAATGATATCAATGGTGATTTCCCTCGCACTTGTTAATGGTTTTCATTAACTACTGATAATCAAGTGGTTTCTAACCATGTTTGACTTCAACGCTTGTAATCACATAGCTAGATTCGTACTAACGGACGACGAGATTGAAGACCCCAGACCTCATTATTTTTGATCCAGGTTGCGATGGAGTATTTGTGATTTGAATTAGCACATAGATCCACTTTATATGTCTCGTGGCTATGTCTGCAACTGAGTTTTCCAATACATATATCCACAGTGTATTCCTGGTGGCTATGTAGAATCTTGATGACATGGATCCACAATGTATAATTGGTGGCCATGACTTATATTTATGATTTCAATCATTTATAGTCTGAACATGGGAATGCCTACTTCAGACATAGTATAATATTGTGCGGATGCTTGACTGTATGCAGGTTCCCAATTGGTGCGCTCCTTGTTCCCGACACACACAGACACGCATTTTTATAAAGTATTTCGGCTGTCACGAGTTCCAACCTCATACTTTGGGGGGCATTCTGTTGCACATTATTTTGGTCACCCTAATGATGATTTCACAAACATGTGTTCAGGCTCCCTACATGACTTTTTGCCTGAGAAAAGAAACTTCTTTCCTCCTCTACAAGTCTGGTTTTTATAAAGGGTCCACAAGCTGCATATATTGCTGCTTTCACGTTGGTTGGGTTGTGTTATATTAGATATGATTCCACAAGAACATTGGAGTGAAGCAGGGACAACAAAGATATAAGGAAACGATTCATAAGGTATGTTATCTATTCCTTCTTTGGTAGTAAACTCAATGATCACAACTTAGGGAAAGCGTCTTGTTCCGTCTCGTTTTGTTCTAGATCCAAGTGGATCTAGGGGGATTAGTTCACGTTCGCATCTACCGATTTACCCAATAAAAAAATTGGTGACTCCACTGGGGAAGAACAACTTGATTGTGATTTTTTGTTGGCCATTTGCTTTTGACCTATTCTTTTTACTTGAAATCAGTCTCTGAGTCTGTGGGATATTCATTCAGACTCTCTGGGTTTGAAAGTCCACTTAGATGCTTTGCCCTTTTCTCCAAATTTATTGATTTTTTAAACACTTCCACACTGCACCTTATAGATAGCTTGCAGAATCCTTTGATTTTCGCACCCTGGTGGTTTATTTCAGTGCGGGATTTCCACACCCTGTTCGTTTCTTGCCTGCAGAAACTCTTCATTTCCGCACTGTGTTATACTGCCAGCTTGCGACGGCGTTTGAGAAATTTTTTTGGTTGGGTTTTGGCCTCTATTGATGCCTAGTTTTGCTTTAGTCAGATAGGAAAGGATTTTTAATGCCAGTTCTTGACTTTTTCTGACTGTTTAAGCTTGCTCTTGATTGGTTTCGGAGATAGAACACCTCTCTTTTGATCTTTTTCCAATTTTGGTTTTTGATTTTTATCGACAAGGGTATAATATCTGGACTTGTGTCTGAGTGCTTGCTCGATTAAAGGTATTCGATTGGATTTGAAGTTGTAGGTTGGTTACACATTTTGGATTGCTTAATGATTAGAAAACCACTTTTTATTCACATTTGAAGAAACATTTTCTTGTCATTTTTTATTTTTATCTCCATTGAAAGATCGATTTGGGTGCTTGTTAAGTGTTTTATTTTCATTGATTGCTTGTCCTTTCTTAGTTCCATCCCTGTTTTGGTTTTTGAAAGGAAAAAATTGAAGTCTTTCAGTCTTTTAGGTAATCATTTATACATAAAATATTGGCATTCAAAATATTGAAAAAGAGAACGAATAGTGAAATTACATTGTTGATGATTGTTTGGTATTACATTCAAAGAAAAGGAATTGTACGTCATAGTTCACATTGTTCCATAAAAATACCTTCTCCCTACTGTAGATAGAATTAATCAAACTAAAGTTTGCATCATTCATTTCTATTTGCACATTATTGGGTCGAAGTCTTACACAACATTAGTTTCATTCTCGTCTACCTTTTGAGTAACAACAGCCTCTAAAAAACATTCCAAAATTTAAAACTCAAGTAGTAACTTTTATTTTCTAGGGCTCTTTTACACCAACATTAGCTATGCCAGAGATTTGGAATAGGCAGTGAGACACACTCTCCAAAGCACAAAACACACAGTAGTATCTTGTTATAGGGAGTGTTCAAATCCATTTGCAACATTTTTTCCTGGGAAGCCCTTCTCACACAAGGGTCAAACCTGAGGTCGCATTGAGATTGGCAGAGTTACTCACCCTGCTTTGTTGGTCTCAGTGTAGAGATTGCACGTATTATGGGGGTCACTTGAAGGTATACCCACAATGATGAGTGGAATCCTCTCAAGTTGATTTTGGGCTCGATACCCTGCCCTTGCATGTGGATCAGATTGTCGACTGTTTCCCTAGACATCATTGTTGTTTGTGATAACTTTAGTAGCCTATCTTCTTAGGGTCTTACACGAGGTGACTGTGGAGGGGCAAGTCTTCACAGTACCTGGAATGGACGTTGGCTAGACTCACTCGGGCTCCTTGGAGGGTATACCCACAATTATGTGTGGGAGCTTGCACCAGAGTGTAAGTCAGTTAAGCAGGTCATCAACATAACTTTTCCACCCGCTCTACCCTTGACCCTTTTTGTCTTGACTTCACGACGTTGAATTTCATCACCAACTAGTGATTTCGAAATAAGAAGGTTTTGTTTGCTTGGTGTGATTCCTAGATTATTTTAGTGAGTGCTGTTTTTTTCCATACTTGGCCATAGATTTTTTTCAGAAAGTTTTTGGTTTGAGCAATATTGACTCTCCACACCGTTCATGTAGAATGCAAGGCCTACCTTCAAAAGATCTAGAAATTTCTCAACCCTTGCCTACTAATCCACCAGAGGGATCTCCTCAACAGAGTGAGGTCCAAGACACTGCCACTCCACGAGTGGAAAGAAATTTCTCTTTAGACAATTTCTGAATTTCTTCCTCTCTAGAGTCTTTTTCGACTTCCTCACGGTTCCGAGAGACGTATTCTTTGGCTAAATTCATCCAGAGATCTTGTTGTTTAAAATTATGGACTACCAACCAGACCTTTCGCAAGTCCTAAAGGCCAAGATCCATTTTGGACTACTGACATATCTAGATGGGATCTTTTTCGGAGCTGGGTCAAGTGCTGATATACTTGTCATACCCGAGTTACCTGAAACTTCTGCTGAAGACACGATACCCCTAGATCCTTCTCCCATTACAACTGCTTATCTGTTCACTGGTTCAGACACCCCGTTAGTTGGTGCTAACTCGACCATCTCCTTTCAGATGGCCCACTTTACAATGGTCCCAAATGCTACGACTATTCCCACCAGGACTACAATGGCTAGCCGAGCTCCCATTGGCACACCACTTTCACCTAGACCTTCCCCATCGCTTCCTCCTGGGTATAATGCGTTGAATGCTTCTATCCCTATCTCTACTCAGGTTCCATCTGGAGCATCTGGAGTTTTTTCTCCTCCTAGGCACAATCCTATTGCCGGTTTCATTTTGACCCTTCTCAGCCCCCCTCCGGAGGGTCTTATCTACCTTTCACCGGAGGATCCGAACCTAGTGGCATTACTCAGTCTTTCACACCTAATTATCAGATTCCTGTTGGTGGGAAATTCAACCCTGGGGGCCAATATCAACCCTCATTTGGAGGTCAGACCCCGATTGGGACACAACCTTTGGTTGGAGGAAAACCCCCACCCACCACACCCTATGGACATAACATATTGGCAGCTTTGGCCTAGTATTGGAATTTTCTTACCTAGGGTAATACTCAATCGACTAGGGGGCAACAACCTCAAGTCATCTCTTTGATACCCCCTAGTATGGGCCAACCATACCCCTGGACTTCCAATCCCATTGGGGGTTCGAACGTTCAATCTAGTGTCCCTTTCCAAAAGAACATCCCTAATCAGTACAACCCCACGAGCTACCTGCCTCCACAGCCACAACTGAATCTGCCAGGATATTTGCATCATATGAAAACTACTTACGGTCCTACTGGTATACCGATGAGACTTCCTTCCCAAAGTCACCAGTACCCTCACGTGAATAGACAGTTACCCTTCTTAGCCACTTTGGATCTACATGACTTGTCTAGGATCTTGAATGACCCCATCCTACATTCTCCTCATTGACCTGTCATATCGACCAAGCTACCGTCAGACATTCCCAAGTTCGATGGTAAAACAGGAGAGGATCCGAACAATCATGTAATGAATTTCCATCTTTGGTGTTCATCGAACTCTTTGATGGATGACTCCATTCGGTTATGTCTTCTTCAACGAACTCTCACGGGTTTAGCCGCTAAGTGGTATATAGAATTACCACGAGGCTTCTTCACTGACTTTAATACCCTAGCCATGGATTTCCTCACTCACTACCAGTTGCCAATCCATTATGAAACTGGAACCGAGATTTTGAGTTATTTCAATAAAAATAAAGCCACTCATATCTCTGATCACATTCATGAGTGGAGACAAAGATGACGTCTAATCAAACTCGAACTTCCTGATCATTTATTGGCAGAATGGTTAATGAAATCCTTCGTGAATGACATATCTTGTGACATTTCCATGGGTGGAGTTGTCACAAAAGAACAGGCTATCAGTCGTGCCCAATACCTCGATCTCGTTTATTCACAAACGGGTACTCTTTACGATCTGCTCCCTGATGCACCTCGTCCTTCTACCACGACCACCTCAACAACTCCGACAACTTCTCATGCTGCTAATGGTGTGATAGGTACTTTCCATGCTCAACCTCAATCTTCATAGACCTCTCACACCAATACCAAATCCCATGCTTCTAATGTTCAAACTGATCCGACGCCCACTCCTCCCACCAGTAAAACTTCAGAAGTGAACGCTGTTCAATTGACTCCTACCAGTAAGAATAAATCTAAAAAAGGGAAGGGTAGGACTAAGGAGGATAAAAATAACAACCCATAATCCAACAAGACCAAGTCACAACCTGCTGATGATAAGGAAAAACACAAACCTCACTATCCTTGGCTTATTTGTGGTGATGATCACTACATGAAGGACTGTCTGAGACATGCCAAGGTCACGAAGTTCCTTCAAGGGACCCCAAAACCTCCTACACCTTTCGTCTTGATTCAACACTTCCCTTCTCAACAACATGCTCAATTGGTCATCGATGATCAACCTTCTTCCTCTACTACCTCCTACGTACTTATGTGTAATGGTGATTCAAAGAAGAATGATATCACACTTACCACTCGTGCTAAAGAATACTCTTCCTCCAAGGAGAAAGTTGATGATATACCACCTTCGTTGGTTCAACAATCTCCCTCGGCTCCACCTTCCAACGGTCCTCTTCATCTCGAACGATCGAACCCTAATATAGTCCTTCACCCTCCTCCCTAGGGCATGGTTCGAAAGTCTGCTTTCAATCCTCATGCGCGTGTTGCCTAGAACTAGAGTATTGTAGAGGATCTGGTGCAAGCACTATCCGTAATGTCAGTCCTCGAAGTCCTTCAGAGTTGTCCTACACAATGAAAGGCACTATTAAAATCTATCAGTGGAATCGACCCTACAGATACGAATTTATTACTCTTTGACTTGGAAGATCACATTCCAAGGTTACCCCCTCAACTCGCATTTCAAATACAAGTTGTTGTCACCGACAAGAACATTTGTAGAATAGTTATTGACGAGGGTGCCTCGACGTGTGTCGTGTCTATTGCCTTTTGGAAATCCATTGGCTCTCCTTCCTTAATTGAATCACACAACACGCTCAAAGCCTTTAATGGCTCTGGCTTTAAACCATATGGTGTACTCCCTTCGTTGCCTATTACGTTAGAAGGCAAAACGATCAACGTTGAAGTTGAGGTCTTTGACGAACCTCTCGATTACAACCTTTTACTTGGCCATAGCTAGATCGATTCCATGCGTGCAGTCATGTCCACTCTTTTCCGTATCGTGCAGTTTCAACATTAGGGAAAAGTAGTTATAGTAGACCAACTGGCCTTTTTTAAATCTGATACACATACCAGCAACGTACCTTTCATTGCAAAGACACCCCTTGGGTACGAGAAGGTCGGTGTGGGTCTACTAAAAGATTCAACTCTGATGGGTATGTTTCCGGTCCCACCACCCGACGTTCCATCTTCTTTGGTTTCCTCGATTAACATGATTTCCACCTCCGTCCACGAAACTCCCGTGTCTTCTGACTCGTGGATAGTACCTGAGCCCGATGATTATCTTCAATATGGCGACCAGATGACTTTAAGTCCAGTTGAATCCGCTTACCATGCCATTCAATTGGATGACCCTTCTACTCCCTCCCTCGGTGATTCATCTTCTGACCCGTTTCGTGTTATTTTCCCCACGGACGAGATGATTATGTCGATTATGTCGATGGAAGATACCCCTTGTGATGATGGGCATCATCATTCCATTCTCTTTCTCAAACAACACACCATCGAGAGTTACCAATGGATCTCGACTTCGTCGACCATTGTTGTTATTTCTTCGGTTCCTGAATCCACACAGGATGTATTATATGAAGGGAACCTAAGTAACATTTCACCCACCATCCCCCTCGACATATCTATTAAACCTGGAATTGTTTAAAATGTCCACATCGAGGCTTCATGTTCCACCGATAAGGTTGTCACATATAAGTCACTTTTTCAAGAATTTCTTGACATCTTCGTGTGGAGCTACAAAGAGATGCTAGGTATTGACCCTAATATTGTTGTACACGAAATTGAGATCTCCCTGGATGCTAAACCCATCCAGCAGAGACTTCACCCGGTCCACCCCCGTAAAGTAGCTGCTATCAAGCTTGAAGTCGAAAAACTTCTTAAAGCTGGCTTTATTTATCACGTGGCTTTGATTGATTGGGTATCCAATCTAGTTTTGGTTAACAAGAAATAAGGTATGATCCGTGTCTGTGTTGATTATAGGGATATCAACAAAGATTTTCCTAAGGACAACTTTCCTAGCCCCTTCGTTGACCAAATCGTCGCCGATTGCGCTGGAAGTGAAATCTTCTTTTTGATGGATGATTTCTATGGATATAATCAAATCAATATCTGAGAGAGGAAGAAAAAGTTGAGGTGCACATGCAGAGACATAGTAGAAGAACATAAAGCTTATGAAGATGTGAGGAGGAGGAGGACATTGATGCAGACAGATCAAATAAGTGTATTAGAATAGTGATGAGACTGGTAAGCCATTGATGAATATTGTATCATTGTAATAGATTCGAGCAAGAAAAGATTAATATTTCAGGGTGGAAGGGAGGTGCTATGGAGGACTGTTGTCCTCAGAGGTTCAAGTGGGTGCTTGAACACATGGAGTTGTAGCTTCCATTTGGTTGCAGCCAAAAAAACCAGGGTGGCAGGGTGGTGCAAGTTAGAGCTATTGTTCTTTGTTATACAGGTCAGTGTCTGTGTGACTGAAAGTTGGTGCTTCCATCCAGTTGGTGCTGGAACACTTAGGGAGTTGGTGCTTCCTTCTAGTGGGTGCTAGAGAATCCAGAGAGTTGGTGCTCTCAACAAGTTGCAGATTGCAAAACAGAGGTGGTAGCCTCACAATGAGTTGGTGCTCATAAGAATGATAATGTAAAGAAAATAAAGATTACTTATCATATCAAGAAGAAGAGGTTTTTCCCTTTATGGGTTTCCTCAGGAAATATCTGTCTCTGTGTATTTCATGTGTGTGATTGATGTTTAATATTCTATTGCTTACTTCCCTGCATCATTGTGATCGTGATTGAGTGTTCTGTGAAGAGTTTAAAATGGGTATAATTGTTTAAGCACAATAACAACTGATTCACCCCCCCTCTCAGTTGTTTAACAATTGGTATCATAGCTGCTTCCTTTTATCTAAAGGTATATCGAGAAGCTTAAACATGTCAAGCCACGAAGGAACTTCAACCAATAAGGCCCCTGATCCGAGTTATTTTTGACACACAATAAGAGCAGAGATATAATAAAGAAATGCACAGAGATATCACAGATATTCAATAATATAACAGAAATGTATAAGAGATGCAACCATAAACACATATATACAATAGTACACGATTTCTATTCATGAAAGAAATGTACAGAGACTATAAAAATACAGAGTGAAAGACTCGCTAGAATGGTGGCAGCTTATCTCTGTGAAGAGATGTGATGGCTATTCTCATTCGCAAGAATATGATTTTTACAATGAGGCTCTAAGGGCCTTTTTAACATAAGGAAAATCCAAAACCCTAACCCCAAAAGATGAAAAGCCAAAAGGTTTGCGGGCCCCGATGGGTGTTGTTGATATGTCAACTTCCCATGGACGTAACTTTTGCATATGATCTCTGTTTGGGGCGCTCGATACATTGTTAGAAATATCTATCCGAGGACTACAAATTTTGTGTGAGAAACATCAAACTTTGTTCCATGTTGCTCCCCATTTTCGCAAAAAAATTCGTTTAGGGCCTCAAAACAACTCCAAAAGTTCAGGACTTGAAAAACTGCTAAAAATAGTAAATTACCAAAATTGCCAGAAAACTGTTTTGAGCCAGTTGGAAAAGGTGGGGGGCCATCGATATCCACCTGGATCAATCCTCCCTCTTTAGGAAGAAATGGTATCCATTGCGTTGATTTCCCGGGGGAGAGGGGAAAGCGATTTCTGAATCTGAATCTTGGTGAGCTGCTTGCCTTGCTAGAGACGTCGCGCTCCTTGGTTTGTTGAAGGTTGTCACGATTCTATGGCTTTAAGGGTTGGACCTTCTTAACCAGTCTGGCTACATGAGATGGCTGCGTGCAGAAGGAATCTTTGCGCATTGTTGCAACCTTGTCGACCTGCTTCTATTGGATAAAAGGTGCTTGGGCCAAGGCTGTAGTGGTTGCAATATCCTTCTATTCACCTTTTGAACAAATTGTGAAAAAGCTAAATTTTGTAGTATGAGATACTACCTTGCAACACTTTTTAGGTGGGACAATAGTCAGAATTACCTCTGGTATTCTGTAGAGATGACCCCCCAAAGTAACAATGACACTACGAGGTCGAGACTCATAAATAGCATGGCGCTTCCACATATATGGCTGGCCCAGAAAAAACATCACATACATCCAATGGGGCAATATCACATAATACCTCATCCTTGAAGGGATAGATGCCGTATGACAATCAACACTCCTGGCTGACACGAAGATCTTGTCCATGGCAAAGCCACCCAATGTTGTATGGTTGCAGGTGTGGTGTTGTTGACAATCCCAACTATTTGACGACCTTTACTGAAATGAGGTTCTTCTGGCTTCCACTATTAACAATAAAATGCAGCGAGGTCCCCTTCACCCACATATGTGAATGAAAAAGGCGCTCCCCCTCTTCTGGATCTGTTGGTTCTTCTGGTTGAATTGCTGTGGTCTTGACAATAACAGTGGGGTCTGTGTCGATGATCTGTCTTTTACCAGTATTTTCAGAATTAGATTCTGAATTAGGGTTCAGCTCCTTGTCTTTTATCTTGACCACCAATGGCTATTTTGAGCGAAATTCATCGGTGTTGTGCCAGGGGCTTTTGTGGAAATCGCACCATTTTCCGGTGTCCTTCTTTGTCTTCCTGTGACCCTTCTTTTCCTGTGGCTTAGACTGGTTTTCAGGAAGCTGTTTGTTAGGGATGTCTTTCTCATACTTTGGTTTTTGCGGATTTGCAGAGCCGAACTCCCGTTTTTTCTGGTGCTTAAACTTCTGCTCAATTTTAACAACATATCGATAAGTAGAACCGAGTGATGAGATGTCCAGAAAATCCATTTCAGTTTGGATGTATCTGTGTAGAGCCCCACGGTATTTTAGAACCAATTGTTGTTCAGAGTCCCTGATACCCATTTTGGTGCGCAAGGTATGGAAGGTATTGGTGAAATCCAAAACTTCTTGGCCCCTCTCTTACTGTAGTGTGGTCCATCTCATGTATTGGTCCTCATAGTTGCCAACAGGGTAATACTGTTCCTTTACCGCATCCACAAAAAATTCCCAAGTGGGATCAACCCCATATATTCCAGACTCCTCTGTAGAACTTTTCTCCCAGTAAGTTTCCCACCAATGTTTGACATGGGGGAGAGATTTAAGGAGTGCGAAGGTGATCTCTTCTCTGTCGGAAAAATTGTGAACATAGAAATAACCTTCTAGAAGATTTAACCATTTGTCTAGGGCTTCTGCATCTATTTGTCCTTCAAATACGAGAATATCAAAATTAACTTGTACCTTGAAAGGAGAGGTGCTTCCAAAGTGGTTGTTTGACGAAGATGCACATGTTGCTATCGGCAAGCATTGAAGGATGTGGGAAAAATTCTCCATCATTTCGTCCTTCTGTTGCGTGAGAGCTTGCTCAAGCAACAAAATGATAGGATCGTCTGCTCCATCGTTTTTATTTTCTTCCTCCATTGAGGGTTTCTTGGGTGTGCAAGAGTGATTATACTCAAGAGAGACAAGCTCAAGACCCAACTTGCTATACTCGGACCTCATCGAGGACATGCACTGAAAAATGATCAAGCACAACATGCTCTGATACCACTGATCCAGATTATTTTCGACACGAAATGAGAGCGGAGATATAATAAAGAAATGCACAGAGATATCGAAGATATTCAATAATACAACAAAAATGTATCAAATATGCAACCATAAACATAGATATACAGTAATACACGATTTCTATTAATGAAATAAATGTACAGAGACTGTAAAAATACAGAGTGAAAGACTCGCTAGAATGGTGGCAGCTTATCTCTGAGAAGAGATGTGACGGCTACTCTCATTTGCAAGAAGATGATTTTTACAATGAGGCTCTAAGGGTATTTTTAACATAAGGAAAATCCAAAACCCTAACCCTAGAAGATGAAAATCCAAAAGGTTTGTGGGCCCTGATGGGGGTAGTTGATATGTCAACTTCCCAGGGACGTAACTTTTGCATAAGATCTCTGTTTGGGGCGATCGATACACCATTAGAAAGATCTATCTGAGGAATACAACTTTTGTGTGAGAAACATTGAACTTAGTTCCATGTTGCTCCCCATTTTCCCAAAAAATTTCGTTTAGGGCCTCAAAACAACTCTGGAAGTTCAGGACTCGAAAAACTGCTAAAAATAGTAAATTACCAAAATTGCCAGAAAATGTTTTGAGCCAGTTGGAAAAGGTTGGGGGCCACCGATATCCACTTGGATTAGCCCCCCTCTTTAATGGAACAAACTTTGCCTTCTGGAAAGTTAGGATGAGAACCTACATAATGGCGTTAGGTGCAGATGTCTGGGATGTGGTAGAGATTGGTTATGTAAAGCCAATTGTACTAGCTAATGAGGATGAAAATCTAGAATTCAACTTCAAAGCTAAGGCTATGAATGCTATTTTGAGTGGGATTGCAGAAATAGAATTTGTAAAGGTTATGCATTTAGAAACTGCCAAATACATGTGGGACAAACTCATTAGCAATTATGAAGGTAATGAGAAGGTAAAAGATGGCAAGCTTCAAACCTACATAGTATAGTTTGAACATCTACAGATGAAAGAAGATGAAACTATTGGGAAGTAATTTCTGAGAGTTGAAGAACTAGTAAATGCAATTAAAGCACTTGGTGAAAAAATTGAGGAACCCTCTTTAGTTCATAAAATTTTGAGATCTCTGCTAGATAGGTTCAACCCAAAGGTCTCAACTATAGAAGAAATTAATGATTTAAAAGATTTGGCTTTTGATCAACTTCTAGGAATGCTGACTGCATATGAAATGAGGATAGTTAAAGATAAACCCACCTCTAGAGAAGCATCTTTTAAAGCAGACAAGAATGAGGATTCTGAGCCCGATGAAATTGAAGAAAAATTTGTGAGAAGACTAAAGAAAGGATCAGGCAAGTATCAAGGCAAGTTGCCCTTCAAATGTTTTAACTGTGGAAGGATAGGTCACTTTGTATCTAATTGTCCATACAAGAAGAAGGACTAGAACTCTGAAGGTGAAGAGAAGTATAAATCCAATAGATTTGATAAAAATAAAAGTTTATGTGTAAATAATGATGATTATTTAGGAGACACAGATAGTGATTCTGATGGTGAATATAAGGTTAATGACTTTTTGCTTATGGCCAAAAAGGATTATGTTAATCAAAACACAGGAAGTGATGTTAATGATGAAGAAGCCGCAGTTAATATGGAAGGTGAACTAATCAGTTCTTAGAAGAGATTGACAGACTCAGACTCGAGAAGAGAAAACAAAAACAATTGTTGATACAGATTGAAAAGAACTCTAAAAAACCCAATGAAGACTTTGCCCTACTAAAGGTGGAGTTAGAAGAGGCAAAGAAAATAGTGGACATTCTGAAACAACAATTATCATAGAAGAAGGCAAGATGTGAAGCCTTGGAAGAAGAGGTAGTAAAAACCAGAAAAGAGATGGAGAAGTTCAAAGCATTGTATCTCCAAAATAATCCAAGCATTAAAGCCTCAAAAGGATTAACCACCATTCTGAATCAATAAAGGAATCCAAATTTGAAAACTGGTTTGGGTTATGAAGAAGGATCAAGTTATAGTCAGCCAAGCAAGAAAGAATCCATCAAGTTTGTCAAGTCTACATTCATTGACAACAACAAATATGGATAAACATAGGAAGATAATCAACCACCAAGGAAGAGTGAAAGAAAAAGTGCTAGAATTGAATCTGTAGAACAAAGAAATCGACCTGCTCAAAGAAGACAACCATTTTCCACGTACAAAGGATTTTTCTATGGATATTGTTTTTTTCGTTCTAACTTTGGTCACAAAGCTGTAAACTGTTCTTTAAGATTTAGATATGAGAAATCAAAACACTTGAGGGATAGATATCTGCCACAACAAAGAATGAGACAACCAAGTAACAAACAATGACAAACTGCAAACCATGTGATGGATGGGAAAAGGACACAAGTTAAGCATAACAACCGTTATGATCCCTTATTCAATGAACCAGAATGTTACACCTGCCATAATTATGGACATAAAGCTGTAGACTATCACTTACAAAACTATGAATCAGATCTGACTCCCTTTGCTGAAAACGTCAAGGTTTGGAAGAAGAAAGAAAATGACAAGTGTGGATTAGTGTTGTCAGCTCAAAGACAAAAGAACCACTGGTATATTGATAGTGTATGCTCCAAACATATGACATGCGACAAAAGTAAGTTTCTATCTCTAAGTGAAAGAAAATCAGGAAATGTAACCTTTGGAAATGATGCTCCTGGTAAAATTAAGGGTAAAGGGATGGTGAGTTTGAGTAATGGTAAAGGAAAATCCCAGGATGTTCTACTTGTGGATGGGATGAAACAGAATTTGCTCAGTGTAAGTCAAATGTGTGACAGAGGATGTGAAGTGTTGTTCACTTCCAAGGATTGCAAGAAAAAGTCTATAAACTCAAGACAAGTGGTGGCTAAAGACATACAGATAGATAATAATGTATATGTGCTGAAAGAAGTTAGAGAAGAGTGCCATCTAAGAAAACATGATGAAAGTTGGTTATGGCATAGGAGACTTGGACATATAAACTTTGACCACTTAATCAAGCTAAAAAATCTTGAGGCAGTAAAAGATCTTCCAAGAATATCAAAGCCAGAATGCTCTGTGTGTAAACCCTGCCAAGTAGGAAAGCTAACCATGACTCAGTTTAAATCCAAGAGCTCTACTTCAATAGAGACACCACTTCAATTAATTCATATGGATTCATGTGGACCATCAAGATAGGAAGGCATAGGGAAGGAAAACTACTTTATGCTGATCATTGACGATTACTCCAGACTTACTTGGGTTGCTTTTCTCAAATAAAAAGTTGAAGCATTTGAGGAATTTAAAATATTTAAGGCTTTAACTAAGAATCAAATAGGTAAGAGGTTAAAGGCAGTAAGATCAGACAAAGGAGGAGAATTTATTTTAAGTGATTTTAAGGAATTCTGTGATAAAAATGGGATCAAGAGAGAATACACAATCCCAGGAACTCCACAACAAAATGGAGTAGTTGAGAGGCAAAACAGAATCGTGCAACAAATGGCCAGGTCAATGATGAATGAGAAGAACATTGGTCAAACCTACTGGGTGGAAGCAATACACACAACAATCCATGTTCTTAACAAAGCCCACCTCAGACCACACAGTGACAAGACACCTTATGAACTATGGTATGGAAGACCTGCTTCAATCAAACACTTCAAAGTCTTTGAGAGTAAGTGCTACATAAAAAATAATAGTGAGAACCTTGGCAAGTATGATGACATGGCTGATGAAGGCATCTTCTTAGGGTATGCTACAAACAGTAAAGGATACAGATTCTATAATAAGAGGTTGCATAAATTGGTTGAATGTATTGACATAAAAGTTGATGAAGGAATTCCAGTAAGAGAGGTGAACAATACTGAATCAACAACAAAGGATATAGATGAAGTTGAAGCTGAACAGGTCCAAGAATCAGAAAAAGAAGACTCTGAGTCAGATGAAGATGCAAATACTTAGGCAAACTCAAATCAGCAGACAACATCAAATTCTTCCGCCAGAATTACTCAAAAGAATCATCCTGCAAGTCAGATAATTGGTGAAAAAGACAAAGGTGTACAAACTAGGAGAAGGATAATAAAAAACATTGAGCAATCACATATAGCCTTCATATCCATGGTGGAACCCAAGAACTTCAATGAGGCCAATAAAGATGTAAATTGGTTAAAACCAATGATTGAGGAACTATACTAGATTGAAAAGAATGACACTTGGGAACTCGTTCTCAGGCCAACAGAAAAAAATGTAATAGGATCAAAATGGGTCTACAAAAATAAGATGAATGAGTAAGGAAATATTGTAATAAATAAAGCTAGATTGGTCTGCAAAGGATATGCTCAAATAGAAGGACTAGACTATGATGAAACATTTGCGCCTGTAGCAAGATTAGAATATATTAGAATGTTTCTTGCCTATGCTTGTCATAAGAAGTTTAAAGTCTATCAAATGGATGTCAAGTCATCTTTTGTAAATGGAGATCTAAAAGAAGAATTCTATATGGAACGACCAGAGGGTTTCCAACTGTCAGATGACCCTGACTTTGTCTACAAGCTGAAGAAAGCCTTATATGGGTTGAAACAAGCTCCTCGTGCATGGTATCACAGACTAGATACATATATTCAAGACAAAGGGTTCAAGAGAGGAGCAGTTGACAACAATCTATATATCAAAACATAGGGTAATGATTTTCTCATTGTGTTGGTCTATGTAGATGACATCATCTTCGGTAGTAATAATTCTTCATTGGTAAAATGGTTTGCTTGTACCATGGAGTCTGAATTTGAAATGTCTATGATAGGGGAGATATCATTTTTTCTTGGCCTACAAATTACTTAGAAGTCTGAAGGAATATTTCTTTCTCAAGAAAAATATCTAAGAGAAATGTTGAAAATGTTTCAAATGGAAGATTCTAAACCTATGAGCACACCTATGGTCACTGGATGTAAGTTAAGCAAGGATGATGACTCACCTGATGTTGATCAGAGTTCATATAGGTCTATGATAGGCAACCTATTGTACATCACAACATCCTGTCCAGACATAATGCATGTTGTTGGACTGGTAGGAAGGTATCAGGCCGCACCTAAATAGAGTCATTTGTTAGCTGTAAAAAATGGTATCAGAGCGAAAGGTTCTGGGTTCGAGAATATTCAGATACATTAAAGGAACAATGGACTATGGCCCATGGTATCCTAGGAATCAAAAATTTCAACTATCAGTCTATTCAGATGCTGATTGGGTAAATTGTGTGGATGAGAGAAAGAGCACCAGTGGAGGTGCATGCTTCCTGGGTGACTCATTAGTAGCATGGATTAGTAAGAAACATGGGTCTATTTCAATATCAACTACAGAGACAAAGTACATTGCTGCTACTTGTTGCACTCAGATTTTATGGATGGTCCAAACTCTTGCATATTTGAAGGTAAATTATACTGATCCGATTCCAATTCACTGTGATAACACCAATACCATTAGTGTCTCCCAGAATAATGTTCTTCATTCCAAGACTAAGCATATACCAATCGAATATCATTTTCTCAGAGAGTAGGTTACAAATAGAGTTGTTCAGTTGAACTATAATCTTTCCACATAACAGATAGCTGATATCTTTACTAACCCATTAACATCGCCACCATTTGAATATCTTTGTTAGAAGTTGGGGGTCATATCTTCTTTCGTCTAATCTATTCACTTTGTTAGGGGGAGTATGTGCTTGTCACATATTTGATACCTTTGAGATGTACTGCAACAGCTCAGGGGGAGCGTGTTTCTTTTTTGACATTGATGTCAAAGGGGGAGAAAAAGTGTGGTAAGGATGCTACAGTGGTATGGTTGGATGTCCAGGAAGAATAGTGTAGTTCTTCAGGTTCTTTAAGGTTGCCATCAATGCCAAAGGGGGAGATTGTTGGCATATTTATAGACATAAGGTAAAGTATGTCTGTTTGTCATTGATGGCAAGATCAACACGACGAGAGTATACTTGTTTTCCAATGATAGGAAGATCAACAACGCAACGATGATGGCATGGCACAAACATAAGTGTAAGCTCAGGAGGAGGAGCAACAATGATCGTTGGATCACCCATCCCGAATTCTCGATGGTTGTCAGATCTGAATTCAGACAGGAGGAGTGCGTAGAAGAGGAGAACAAATCTTAGACGTTGGATCTGAGCGTCGAGGACCAACAACCGTCAGAGATTGTATAACTGTGAAGAGGATAAGGTTGAGTACTATCCTCTAACTCGCGATACACGAGGTCGCGAAACAATCCTAGCCGTTGGAGCCAGAGGACACATGGCGATTGATTGGAATTTAACTAACTTGCACATTAGAGGAGTCAAAGGAGAGTGGTGTGTGAACTCACGATATGTGAAGTCAAAAAATGTTCTGGGTCATTAGAGCATGAGGACACGTGGCGAGCGATTAACATTTCGTTGACTTGCACATTGGAGAAGTCAAAGGAATGTGACACAAGAACTCACGATATGTGAAGTTGCGAAATGATCTGAGTCATCGGATCACCAAGAAATCTCAATCGTTGATATGATATGGAACATTTTGGAGTTTCACGAGTTGATATATTTGAGGCAACTCACAGCAGGAAATCGAGAAACGCAAAATCACGATTTGATCGCAACCGTCGATCAAAGGGAAAGATCTGGACCATTGATATGATATGAAGTATTTTGGAGTTTCGTGTATCGTGAGTTTGGAAGCAACTCACAGTAGGAGGTCGCGATATGCGAAATCGCGAAGCACCCTCGTGCTTGGCCCCTGGTCACAACTAGTGGTCACATCATTGGGAGAGAAGGGAAGGAGCTAGCGGTGCTAGGCTCCATTTCAGAGTTTTGCGAGTTGGGAAGATCAAGGCAACTCGCAGCTGGAAATCCCGAACTGCGAAGTTGCGAAGCGCCTGTTGGATAGGCGTCTGGTCATAGCCATGATCATGTGGAAGGTAGAGGATTAGCAAGAATAGCTAGCACCCACTGTGTAGATTTCTCAGAGAGGGAAAAAGGCACCAAAGACATGAGTTCGCGAAGGTTATCTTAGTAACAACTAGAGACAAGCTGATTGTAACTGTAGAAAACGACCGACTGCATCTACCAGAGAATTCGAAGAATCTCAGGGTGATCACTAGAGAAGCTGAAGAGTCTCGAGGTAACTACTAGTGGAATGCAGACCCATCATAGAGACCCTTGACAGATGGAAAAGCGTCGAAGATTGTAGCTGCCAGAAAAGCCAAAGAATCTCAGGAACGACCACTAATGATGAATAGTCTCAACATAATGGCCATGGATGAAGAACAGACTTAGCGTAACCACCAGAGGGGACGAAGAGTTAGCTGGATGATCTGGTAGAGGAGTTGGCACTTTAAATACATGTAGAACAAAGAATTGGAGTGTGCTTCTGTTGAGAGTAATTTCACACGGGAAAAAGCATGTTGTGGACAACAACCAAAATGCACAGAAGAGGTGTAGCGCATAGAACATATATGGATATCTAAGAGAGGAAGAAAAAGTCGAGGTGTGCATGGAGAGACAGAGCAGAAGAACATAAAGCTTATGAATATGCGAGGAGGAGGACACTAAAGTAGGCAGAGTAGAGCCATGTATCATAACAATGATGAGACTAGTAAGCCATTGATGAATATTGTATCACTGTAATAGATTCAAGCAAGCAAAGATTAATATTTCAGGGTGGAAGGGAGGTGCTAGGGAGGATTGTTGTCCTCAGAGATTCAAGTGGGTTCTTGAACACATGGAGTTGTAGCCATAAAAACCAGGGTGGTAGGGTGGTGCAAGGGAGAACTATTGTTCTCTATTATACAGGTCGGTGCCTGTGTGACTAGAAGTTGGTGCTTCCATCCAGTTGGTGCTGGAACACTTAGGGAGTTGGTGCTTCCTTCTAGTGGGTGCTAGAGAATCCAGAGAGTTGGTGCTCTCAGCAAGTTGCAGATTGCAAAAAAGAGGTGGTAGCCTCACAATGAGTTGGTGCTCATAAGAATGATAATGTAAATAAAATAAAGATTACTTATCATATCAAGAAGAAGAGGTTTTTCCCTTATGGATTTCCTCAGGAAATATCTGTCTCTGTGTATTTCATGTGTGTGATTGATGTTTAATATTCTATTGATTACTTCCTTGCATCATTATGATCATGACTGAGTGTTCTATGAAGAGTTTAAAATGGGTATAATTGTTTAATCACAGTAACAACTGATTCACCCCCCCTCTCAATTGTCTAACACTACTCTCCTGTATGGACAAGAGTTTCAAGTATTCCTGTGTTCTTTCAATTTCGACAACCAGGTCTCTGGTCCTTAGTAGCTTTGACTTGTCCTATCGTTCTTCCAGTAAGTGCGCTATTATCCTAGCCATGAAATCTCTTTGTTCTTTCTTTTTCTGTTCTAGAGCTTCCTCTTCTTTTTTCCTTCATATCTGATCTTTCTCAACCAAAGTTTTTCCTAGCAAAATAGCAAATGGGGTGTTGTTAACAACAAACTTAACGACCTCAAATTCTTCTTCTGTCAAAGTTCCATGAGCACTCATAGATATCTGGGTAATTCTTCCACATAGGGTTATCATCTTCCCTTTAAACAATACTATTCCTCCCAATGAAGGAACCATAGCAGGCTTTCCTAAAATTTCCCAAGTTCTTTCTGTCATGATATTCACCTATGTTTCCTCATCCAGGACACAGTCTATGTCGAAGTCTCCTATTCTTGTTTCTATGCTCTCCGTCTCTTTTAAGACCTATGATAAGTTGATGTCTCCATGATCATTCAGGGTTTCTTTCATCTGTAATAATACAGTCTCTAATTCTTTTTGGTTCTTGAGCATATTCTTAGTCTCTTGACCTTTCTCAAGGCCTTCTTGTCTCATGTTCATATTTTCAATTTTAGCAATCATTCTAGGGAAATCCAAAACTTCATGTCCAGTAGATTTACAACAAAGGCAAATAGGACTTCTACCAGGGCATTCCTTAGCAAGATGTTCCGGTGTTCTACAATTATAACAAAGAGTCAATCCTCTCTTTCTCTTGAATGATCCCCAACCTTTCCTGTACTGCGCACTGGGATCACAGTGGTGGATCTGCAAAAAAATATTTCTAGGATCTTGCATCCATTTATTAGTCCAACAGTTCTTTCTATGCATAGGAATAACATATCTTTCACTAGTTCTATCAGATCTATTCATATCATATCTTCTTTCTTCTAGTCGTGCCCTAGTTTTCAGACTAGGACAAAATCTATCAAACATACCTAGATCCATTCTTTCGAAACAAAATTTTTCACTTATCTTACCTTTCTCAGAGCACAAAGTTTTAAGATCTTACATCTTTTCTTCAGATCAAGCTTCTTTTCTTAGCACAGAGCTTCGCAAGTCAAGTAGAGTACCGCACCCTAAAGCAACAGATCTACACACATAGATTTCTCTTTTCTTTAGTTCCCAGCAATCACAGTTTCAGGTCCCGACAATGGAACCATTTGTTGGCACAGGGGCAGACCTAGGGTTCAACGCTTCAACAACACACCAACAAAACCATAACTACCGACCCTTTCGACAACACCTGCGAAGCAAATGAAGTCTCACCCGAGGTAGAGGCAGGGGTGGTTGCAAGACTCAAGTGTCTATGACCTAGCTGAGACACAGATTTGTGATCACAGTACTTAATAGAGCACTTAGCAGTTAACATTCATTAATATTTAACTCTTATCCACTTTGTAGGAAAAAACCCTAATTACAGAACATCGCAATATTCAACAAGATCTAACACGTCCAAGCACTTATCATATAGAAATAGATCAGATCTACCATTCATTCATATCACTAAGCACTAAGCTACTATATCATATGCATATAACATATATTGCTACACTAAGCATAACTCACATAACAACCATAATGCACAAAGCAACCACAACACAAGATATACGTGGTTCACCCCCAGCGTGGGGCTACATCCACCAACTCTTCTTCTCTTTATTATATTTGTTCAATGCACAGAGCCACAAGACCCACTCCACATAGGACAGGAGATCTGCGTGCACCTCGCCAGATCTTCCTTCCCCTAGTTAGGTCGCAACACAAAGCCTTCTTACATAGTCTGCACACCAGCTTCTTACAATCACTTGCACTTAGCTCTACAAGCCTTAACACATAGTATGCACAAAGCCTCTAGCTCCGCACTAAGCCACAAACATTCACTAATACTACTTTCTTACATTGCCTATATATCTATTTATACATTGCAAATGGGGCCTAAACATGGGTAAACCCATGGGATGACATCCCATACCCGTTACATAAACCCTAAAACCAAAATTCCCTAAAAAGGGACCGAGATCCCACGATCTCCGTTTCGCCTTGCGCTTCACCTTCGACCAGCCTATCGAAGTCCCAAAAATGGTCGAACATGACCAAGGATCTTCAAAACTTGGTCAAGGCCAACAACCTTCCAATGGAGGCTGAGGTCAACACACTTATGAGTGTGGCTGACGAGGCCCTCTGGAAGAGTGCTAGACTCTTCTCTTCGATGGATGCACACACTGTAGCTACTTCCCTTCCTTCTACCACCCTGAACTTGGCGGAACACTTGTTTTCCTTGACCATTGTTACCTCTGAGCCTTCTACCTTCGCTTCCTTGTTGTCTGCCGCTCCACTTCTGGGACTGGTCTCTTCTTTCGGGCGATCTAGTTTGCATCAGAGGGTGGGTACACACGAGCGCGTTTCTAAGGTTCAGAAGTGGATTCCCAAGTTATTGGGCTGCAAAAGACCATGGAAACCCAACAAGACAAAGCGTCGCTTATCATGGGTTCCGACGTCGACTTGGAGGAGAGTGCCTGTCTATATCTTTGCGAACTAGTTGGTAGGATTTCCTATCGCTTTCTGTGTAAGTGTTCACTTTTGGATTGGATTTCAGATACCTGGTTTCCTTTACTAGGGTATGTTCTGGAGCACATTTCACTTTCTCATGGTTGGTTCGGTCTTATTTTCAACTCGCTCGAGGATTCTCAGTGTATTCTTGATAATTTATGGACTATTAGTGGTTGTAGCCTTATGCTAAAGAGGTGGCAGATTAGCTTTGATCCTACCACATAGTATTTTAGATTGCGTCACTTGTGGGGTTTACTTCCCGGCCTACTACTACAATATAGGATAGATAAGGCTCTTACATCCATTGGCAACGAGCTCAGGTGGTTCATCTCTTTGGATAACAATATCTTAAAAGGTTCCAATAGAAAAATGGCTAGGATACTGGTCGAGGTGGATGTTCACGTCGGGCTATCAGAGACTTTGGATATTTTTTGGTGAGGGTGCACGGTGACTCAATGAATTGATTACCTTGGTATTCCATTTCGCTGCTCTTGCTGCTACAGGACTGGACACCTATGGCGTGACTGTACTGGTGAACCAAAAGAGGAAGAATATGAAGGGTCATACCTCCGCAAACTTGCACGAGAAGACTCACCAGGAGTGAATCATACACTGTGGAGACTAAAGGATTTTTGGATACAAATGAGCGACATTATACACCTCTGGATTCTCTCACTGGTAAGCTCAAGCAGCTCTGCCCTACCTTTTATTTTACCCTTACTTATCGGGAAAGGCATATGCTGGATTCTACTGTTATCCAGGGGATGGGGCCCATAAATCCGACCATTTCTATTTCTTCGTAGACCTTGCCTAGCCCTCCCTTACCCACTGCAGAACAAGAATCCCCTCAGACTTTTCCTTCCCCTCACCTCCCGTCACTAACTAGAGACAAAAGGGATCACTCTAGTCCTCTGGATTCTGGTGGGGTGTTCTCACCTTCTAGTCCTTTTCATTTAACTGTCCCCGATCACAGTTCTATTGCTCCCCTTCCTTCAGTTGACTCTGGGCTTGTCGGGATTGATCCACCGGTCTCAAACACTTTGGTAGTTTGGCACTCTACCATTGGGAACCTACTTACTAATTTGGCTCCTTCTTCAATTGAGACGTTTCTTCTGGTTTCGATCCCTACTTTTCGAGTCAGGTCACCTATTATCCGTGACAACTTGGATCTACCTTCTTCTTCGCACTGTGATAACTCAATTGAATCTACTGAGAAAGACTTCTCTTGGTCTCGGGGCTTAGGACTTGAAACTTCACCTATAAAAACCCGCAGTGCTCGAAGAAAAGCTTGTTCTTCTTTTACTCATCCAATTAATTCTTCCATTGATACATCTGACCTTGGTGCGCTTAGAGGCATTAAAGCCCTAGCCAAGTCACGTCCATGATTCTTCTCTCCCTCAACATTAAAGGGGTTGGAGGTGCCCTTAAAAAGTCCTCCCTCAGGAGACTTATTGACAGAACCCATTCGAGCATTATATTTCTTCAAGAAACTTTAGTTGACGAACAACGAGCTCGAGAATTCTTCAGTAGCATAAAGTTGCAGTGGTTTATTAGTTTTGTTAACTCTATGGGCAGATTGAGTGGGTTACTTGTTGCATGGGATCCCATATTATTTGAGTTGGAGCCTTTCTTATGTTGTGGCGACATTTTTTTGATAGGTACCTATTGTGCTAACAAGCGACAGGTCAATCTTGTCAATGTTTATGGTGCTTGTACTGATAGGCTTGCCTTCTGGAAAAAAGTTTCGTCTATAGGCCTTCTGACAAAACAATATCTTATTGTCGTGGGGGATTTTAATTTTACCTTATCAACAAATGAGATTTGGGGGGACACTTCTTTACCTGATCCAACAACCTTACAGTTAAAATATATCTTCCTATACAATAACCTGGTGGATTTATTACCGACTGTAGTGGTTCCTACTTGGAGGAACGACAGGACTGGTTTAGAAAGTATCTCTAAGCGACTGGATCGTTTTTTCATTTCTGAGCATCTTCTTCAATTTTCAGAAAGATACGAAACCTGAGTTGAATATCCGTTTATTTCAGACTGTTGGTCCTGAGATTAAACTTAAGGCTCAAAGGATAATGTCAGGCATCAGGAAATTTCAAGAGAGTGTTTTTTAAAGGTGCTTTTTCTACCTTAGTTATATGAGAAAAAATCCTTAAATGAAATTAACAGTGTGGCAACACAGAGGCCGTATTTCGTGTTCGAGTCAAAATTGTAATATCAGATGGTATGAGAGAAAAATACAAAACTATAAAACAAAGCAAGACATCAATTACTGAATAGTCTCACCTTGTTGCAATAGAATAAAATAGATAGTGTAACCTTGAATAAAGTATAAAATACAGTAATCCACACAACTCACAGGTCTTGATTTACTCACAGTAAATACAGAGGAAAATCTACTTGCTTAACAAATTACTGATGCAATACGATTATAGTAGTTGTTGTACTAAATTGAAATCAAACATTTATCAAGGAAATGCTTAAGGAAATGCATGAGATATGGAAAAAACAGAGGAAGTACATAACCTAGATTAAACAAAACTTGGAATCCTTGTTTGCACTTGTATTAATACTCAATAAGGAGAGTTTTATTTGGTACAATCGGCAAGAAGCAACCCTTGATAGATCTTGAATCCATCTATTTATACAAATTGTCTCAACGCAAAATGGTTGGACTTCTTATAACTAAAAGTAACAAATATTTTTGAATAAGGAAAAAAAATATAAGGACTAAAAAGTTCTACTAGTGTTCTCCTCTGTCTCTTCGTCTGCTGGCAGGGGCGTTTCTTTTCCTTACTTGCATCTTTATCATGGATACAACCGGCGTCTGATTCTTCACATGTAGGAATAGTATGTGCATGTTTCCTTACTTGCTTCCGGATTTACTTGTTTTCTAATGTTCAATATGTTTGATGCATTTACTCAATAATTGCACTACTAAACTTGAAGGCTTAGTGGCTTCTTTTGCCTCGAAAGTGTATAGCTTTCTCTCTATCTGAGGAATTTTTTTTTGTATCCTCTTCGTTCCTTGGGATGTGACCTGTAGCTGTAAGTTGGGATTTACTATCCATTTGTTTATTTGAAGGAGGTTGATCTGCTTCATGTTCTGGATGGTCGTCAGAGCTTCTTCTCTGCTTGTTCTGGCATTATCCTGGTTTTTGGCTATGTCAATTTGACCCAGGGCTTATCCTATCATGTCGTTATACGACATGAGCCTCAACCGCACAACTATTTTGTGTAGCTCTGACTAAGCTATATCCCTGAGTTTAGTTGCATAAGTTTCGTTCACTTCGTCGCCTAAATCTTCTGGGTAATTTATAAGCTCATGCTCTAGAATATCGAACACCTGTGTCCAAGATTTCACGGTGTCAATGGCTCTCATTGAAGTATCTGACAGAACGTCTGGATTTAGATTCACACCTTCACCAACTACTTTAGCCATCTTTTGTGGTGCCATGATATTGATAAAATCAGAACAGGGTTACCTGTTATAGGGGGATGCATGAGCTTCTCAATTGGCTAAAGATTACTATTATGCGAGAATGAAAATATAATTCAAAATCAAACACTCTTATTTATCTCAGGTGCATTGATTCGAGAATACCTTTACTGATGACAAATTTATTTACTTTAATGAGAAAGTCTAGCTGGCGATCCACGATCCATGTTAACATCATTATCATTGATTTGTGATAAATGCCATTAATATCGGTGGTTCACGATCGAGAGTTTTGGATGAAATAGATTTGAAATTTCCCATATTACGAATCTGCGAAAGGTCAATTATGAGATAATCTCATTTAAAACATTAATTAATCGTGTTTAATTTTAAGTGCTTTCAGGTATTTAGATTTCAAGATTTTTCGAAATAGCTTCATATAGAATCCCCGAAACCCGAAACTGTGAAAAGATTAATTATCATATAATCATTTTTAAGTTTTAATTAGCCATGTTTAAGTTTCAAGTGTTTCAGAAGTTCATAATTTGGAGATTTCAGGATGTGATGGATGGTAAAGGTTCGAACTCTGAAGTGCGAAGTTGTTAACTATCTTTTAATCAAGATTAACTTAACTAATTAAGATTTAATATTTTGACATTTTGTTGATTCGTGGGTTTGTAAGTTAGCTCTTTATTATATTTCCGAAAGGCCAACAACCATAGTGACGTGTCAAGACCAGGGGGTGCCACGTGTTTCTTAGAGTCGTACGGATTTTCAGAGGAAAAGGTCGGAAATATGTGCCATGTGTCAACCCAGGGAAGACTCAAAAGGTACACGTGTACCATGACTCGTGTTCTTAAAAGTTTGTGGAATAGTGATAACAAATACTTTCAGGTTTCGGGACTTCAGCCATGAAGACCTGTCGAAACAACCGAAGCGTGAAGCTCCAAAGTGACTTTTAGTGATTTGATTCTTTAACAAGCAGGCGGCTCCAAAACTCGGGGAAAAAGGAGATTGTTCAATCAATGAGGAACGTTATCGACGATGGATATCATGAGCACCTTATGACTGGTAGTAAATTTGATTTTAAACATTTGAAAGATGATTTCTTAAATCTTAAGGTTTAATATTATATGTTTTCCAACACGGACCATGCTCCCATCTTTCTACAGTTGGATTCATTCTCACATCGCTCTACCTATCCTTTTAAGTTCAACCCGATGTGGTTGTAGAACCCTGATTTTGAGATATTGGTCACTATGGTTTGGACTGATCAGCCCTTTCTACAAGAAGTTAACGTGTAGAGACGTCTTGCGTGGAATTTGAAAGACTTAAAATTGAAAGTTAAAAGTTGGGCCCATCTACAGATTATCAATAATACTCAAAGACTCTCACAACTGGAAGATATTATTCAGTTACTGACCCAGGAACATTCTGCGAGAACTAAAACAACTAATATGGATCATCATATTAAGACTCTTGAGAAGGAGCGAAACAGGCTCTTGCTGGCTGAGGAAACTCATTGGCGCCAGAAGAGTAGATCTATTTGGATCAATTTTGGTGATCGAAATACAAAGTAATTCCATCATTTTTCCAATTATAGGAGGAATCATAAACATATTTGGGAGCTAAATTCAGACACGACAAACATTATTACTGGATAGGACAAGCTAATTCCAACGAGCTTTCATTTTTTCAAAAATTCCTATAGTGATCAAGGTCTTACAAACTTCACATACCAAGCTTCCATCACTGGTCTCTTTCCTAGGCTCATCAGTGAGAGGGAGGCTGATCTACTTAATGCTACTTGTACTAAAGAGGAGATTTGGAAGGTTCTTTATACTTTCAAAAGGGACAAAAGTCCCGGTCCGATGGCTAGACCATTGCATTTTACCTACACTTCTTTGATCTTGTTAGAGATGATCTATGGGAACTGGTAGAAAATACCAGGATTAGAGGGGTGGTCAATTAGGATTTAAAATCTACTTTCTTGACTCGTCCTCCTTTAGTGACTACATGCCTATTTCTCTGTGCAATCTCTGCTACAAGGTAATCACCAAAATTTTGGCCAATAGGATTAAACCTTACTTGTCTCGCCTTATCTTGAGAGAACAATTGGGCTTCATTAAAGGTCGCCAGATATTGGATGCTATTGGAACCACACAGGAAGTCTTACACAACATTAAACAAAAAAATATCCAGGCTCTGATTTTAAAATTAGATCTCAAAAAATCTTTTGATTGTATTAATTGGGACTTCCTCCTATTAATACTTCTACAATATAGTTTTGGTCATCATTTCACGATGGATCATGGGTTGTGTTTCTAGTCCGACCATTGTTGTTCTAGTGAATGGGGAAACCACTCCTTTCTTCCAAAATGAGATAGGTCTGCGGCAGGGATCTCCACTTTCCCCTCTTTTATTTATCTTGGCAATGGAAGGACTGAGCATTCTTCTCAAATCGATAAACAAGAAGGGAAAATTACTGGCATAAAGGTTTCAAGATTGGTCAAGATTTTGAAAATTCGTGGATGATATTCTTATTATGACCAGAGCTGATTCTCAAGAATGGTTGGAGATCGACTCAATTCTAAAATTCTTTTGCCATGCATTGGGGCTCGAGATCAATGTGAAAATGTCCACCTTAAATCATTCGGGGCTTACAGAGGTAGATATTGAATTATACAAGAACATATTCTCGTTCAAATTTCTTGATATCTCGATGGGTCTGAGATATCTTGGATATTTTCTTAAACTTGATTGCTACAAAGTGACTGATTGGTGATGGATTCTCATAAAATTTGAGAAAATAATCACACATTGGTGCAATAGATGGCTATCGTTGGGGGGAGATTTGTTCTTATTAAATCAATTATGGAGATCCAAGCTGTTTATTGGACAACGCTGGCTGGTATCCCTGGTACTATATTAAAAAGGACCCAACAACTGATATTTTCTTTTCTTTGGACGGGTGGTAGTACAGATAAGTACCCACATCTCTGCCGTTGGGAATCCATTGCAAAACCTAAATCGGTGGGTGGTTGGGGGATTAGAAACATTTTCCTATTTAATCAAGAATTGGCATCCAAATCTCTATGGTAGGTGCTGTCTCAAGATGGGATATGGCACTGTGTTATTACTGGTAAATATATCACGCATCTTTCTTTCTCGAGTTGGCTCAAACATACTACTACAAGTCCAACTATTGCTTCTCCGATCTGGAGTTCACTACTAAAAAATTTTCATATCATTCAACACTGGTTTTGTTGGAAACCAGGATCAGGCCACACTATTCATATTGGGCGGTGTACTATTCTGGGACTGGGGACTTCTGCTTTTCTTTCACCAGGGCTCTTGAATAAATTACATGAAAATCATGTTTTCTACCTCTTCCAAGCCAATGATATTACAGACCACGAGACTTGTATTACTAGATGGAAAAATTGTTCAGACTTGGATCTTTTAGGTGAATTGGCTATGGAATGGCAGTGTTACTATTTGGCTCTTATAGGAGTGGGGATACATCTTTGAGAACATGAGGATTCATTGCACTAGATTGGAGGCGATCGATCCAACAACATAACAATGAAAACATTATATAATGCCTTAGCTTCTACCATTTGGATCTAGAGGTGTACAGGATGGAGGAAACAATTTTGGCACTGGACTCTTCCTTTGAAACTAAAACTTTTTATTTGGCTTGCTGCAGATGAAAAATATTGACCTGGGACAATCTTCTTCGCCAAGGATGGGAGGGACCCAACATTTTTTTTCTATGTCACTTGAGCTCTGAATCCATTACTCATTTGTTTATATAATGTACTTTTACTAAACTAGTTTGGCATAGACTCAGTCTCGCCCTTAAGCTTCGGACCATCTGGTCGGGCTGCTCTTTGCACACTAGTTTGGAGAACTGAGAACTGGACAACGGAGGAGTCATATTTACCTCAACTTCTGACTTTGGTCTACTGGTACATTTGGTTGGTACACAACATGGATATCTTTGAGAAGACTCCCCCTTCTATTAATACTGTATGCTATAGGACTTTGGGTGGTCTGGAGATTCCTAGGACAAGGAAGAAACTTTCTCCTCGCTTCATTCAACCTACCTTACATCAGGGATTTAACATTGCTTGGTTTGATGGAGTCTCATAAAACACTGGTCTACTTTGTGGAGTTGGCATTCTGATCAAGCTGTTGGATTACTTGGACCTTCAACTGTGGGGAGGGTACTAATACCAAAACTGAACTTCTTGGCACTTGGGCTACCCTTCTATTGGATTCAAAAGGGTGACTCTAAGGTTATTATAGATTGGTTAAACAACAAAGGAAAGTTACAACTCATTGCACTAGAATATTGGAAAGACAGAATCACCGATCTCATCAAGGCCTTTTCTCAGATTGATCTTCACTCATATTTACAAATAATTAAATGAGGAGGCTGATACATTGTCCCAATGTGATCTACTAAGATAGGCATGGGTTTTGACATATTATCTATGGACAGACGGTCAAGTGGGGCCACCACAATATATATCTCTTTATATTTGACTTGAGAGTCATAACACTTGACTATTTATAACTTTTTGGCATTTTACATGTGTATTGATAAACTATTTGACTGTTAGTTGGAAACTGATTTGGAGGCAGATGTAGGAGTTGTCTATCGTAATTGTAGACTTTTTGACCAATTAGATGTGGCTGGAGCAACGATATATATATATATATA
>JZKD02S1612268.1:383670-405827 GCA_000966675.3 Picea glauca | reverse complement strand
TAAGAAGAGAGAGATTTTTTGAAAAGTTAACCAACCACCTTCGTATTCCTTCTTCAAGAGTATTCATACATTGGAGAAATGGTTGGAGCGGTTGTACATGCTCCAACTAATCATTCATTAGGTTGCATTTATCCTTTATGTGCATTTACTTACTTTATTTCATGTATTCATATATTCTTATGCTAATGTATGATGACTTATTACAAGGGCCTAAGAGGCCTTCC
Source organism: Picea glauca (assembly GCA_000966675.3). Lineage (NCBI taxonomy): Eukaryota > Viridiplantae > Streptophyta > Pinopsida > Pinales > Pinaceae > Picea > Picea glauca. The sequence continues at coordinate 405,603 of JZKD02S1612268.1, read as the reverse complement.
AACATGGTGCACGATAAGACTTTTGTTGTGGTGCATGACAAAACCTAATATTTTAGTAAATAAATTCACAATAATGTGTAATTACATAAATGTTTTTTCTTTTTTTGTGGTGCATGACATAAACTAAGATTTTAGTAAAAAAATTCATAGTAACATGTAATTGCATAGATGAATTTTCTTTTGTTGTGGTGCATGATAAAGAATGGGATTTTAGCAATAAATTTTAGTTACATGCAATTGCATGTTGCAGTGCATGATAGAGATTGAGATTTTGGCAAGAAATTTCAAAGTTACATGTAATTCTTGAGAGGAATAAAGATTGATATTCTCTCAAGGAATTTGCAACTAGTTTATTATTGTTGTTTGCAGATCTTTTTGTTCTCCAATTGTTAATATATTATGATGGCCTCTTAGACTATAATTGATATGGAATTGGATTCATTTAATAGGAAGTGGAAAGGATTGAAAACATTAGATGGTGCCAATTTAAAACAAAGAGCTAGTCCATGATATGATGGTGCTGAACAATAGAAGAAGTACATGAATGATTCCCACTGTTTGCATCAACGACTCCAAAAAATATTTTTCACTAGGAACATGGTTAAAGGGAAAGGTTGGTTGAATTGATGTTGCTTCCATGAATATACATCTTGAAACTTATTATGATTTGGGCCCATAATTAGGATGAGGCATATTTGGTATCGTTAGAATCTGCAAGAACAAGGTTTATAGAGAAGAGTTGGCCTGCAAGACTTTACTTAAAAGGGGCCAAGATAATGTCCATAAAGAAGTTCAAATTATGCAACACCTTTCTAGCCATCATAATAGTTTTACACTGCATGTTATATATGAAGATGTAAATTCTTTGCATGTTTTGATGGAACTACGCTTAGGGGGACCACTAATTGATCACATATCCATGAATAGATGCTACTTTGAGCACCATGTGACATAACTGATAAAAAAATTGATATCAATGATCAAATACTACCAAGAGATGGGTGTTGTCCATAGATATATAACACCCCCAAAAATATTCTCCAAACCAGTACTAGACAACTGAAGCTCACTATTTTTGGCTTGTCTACCCAAGTTTTGAAAATGTATTTATTTATGTGCTAAATTGTAGTTAGGTTTAACAAGGGAATTATCTTATTAAATACTTTAAAATTTTCTTTGTGTATTTTTTTTAATGGGGATTGTTTACAATCAAATAGGTCAAACCTTAGCTTAGAGATTTTGTGTTGGGAAGGCCTACATATATGACCCCTAAAGTTTGGGAAAGGACATATTCAAAGAAGGTACAAGGCTAAGTAGAGCACACTTCAAAAATTCAAATCTAACAAAGCACGGGGATGATAAATATTTCTTTGGAAATTTGTTGCCAAATCCAAAGCAACCAAAGCTTGATATCCAAGCAACAGGGAATAATGACGAGCGTATAGATTCTCTAGCAGTTTCACTTTTAGGGATGAGACTACGTGAGCCCAAAAGTTGTGTGCCTCAATAGAATGTTCCAACGCAATGTTCATACTTCAGCTTGTGTACAAATTTTGAAAATGTGTTATGGCTCATTGATACTGACAATGGTGGCACAATGATAATTGATTTGAGGTTTCAGTAATTGGGCACATTTTTGAATGATGCATGCTAATATTTTTATAAGCATACTTTTTTAAACTACTATTCCATTTCATGTTAAGATGACATCATTGGTTAAGGTGCTTTAATTCTAAAGTATGATCATTACTAGTTTCTCCCACCTTCTAAGTGTATTTTTACTTTGATCATTTACACTCCTTCTCGGCATGACTTCGTTGGGGTGTTGGTTCACTCGGCTAGCAGTGAAGAAACATGTTTGTGGCCCTCCTTCACTACAATAAATTTATACTATACCTAAAGCAATGTATTTTAAACATATTTTCAATGTAAAAATGGAGGGCATATATCCAAAAGGAGGGGCTATTTCAAAAGGAGATATCTATATATAGAGCATCATAAAAAATAGACTTAAGGTGGTTAGAGAGAATGTTTCATCACATATTTTGAAAAATTATCGCAATGCATGTTGTCTTAACCTAATGTGGTTTTTTGTGGTTTATATTTTTCCTTATCGATATTGGTTGCAGGTACAAATGTTGCCTTGATTGTAATATTGATGCTACATTGATAAGTGCAATGTTTAAATTGAGCTTTCTTTTAATTTAATAAGAGTGCCCTTAACACATTTAGTTATGATTATTTTTATAATATTACAAAGTTTTAGGTTATGGGATGTTTGAATAGGGTTATATTATTAATGATATGTTAATTTTGGGTACAATTAGTTTTATTTACTGATCTTATTTTATGATCATGTGGTTACCAGGTGAACCTATGCTCTCATATATATGATTGGGAAAAAAGGTCACAACCTACAAATAGGGAGGTGATATATAATATAAATACATTGTAAAGTGGAGTGACTTTGTGCATATTATTAGCATGTGTTAATAACAAGGAATTCTTTACGATCCTATGCATTATAGAGACTAATATTCTAGCAAGAGTTTCAGAGGTAAACATGTAATGATTTTTGAATTGATTTATTAGGGTTTACAATTTTCTTTTTCTTGTGTTTTTGCGTGGGTTGATCAATAGTTGTTGTAGAAAAACAAGACCCGAGGGTGGGGAATGGGATGTGATGGAATAGTTTGTTTTAGAAATGGGATGTGATGTAGTATTAATTGCTTTCATGAATTAGAAAAATTGTGTTCAACAAGTCTTCTACAACTCTATAATTTGATGTGATGTTTGCAATTAATTTTGACATAAAAATAATGAGATCAATTGGAAAAATATTCTTTTATTTTACTATAATTTCTATGCACTATTTATAAAAACCATTCTTTTAATTTATTATAATTTCTATGCACTATTTATTAAACATCAGAAAGATGACAATGAGAGCTTGTTATGTATTGACATGCCTTAGCCTAGGTGGTTTAGACTCTTTATTGTGTGGTGCTAGTGTGAGTGTGTTACAATGTAATGCAATAATGTCTAGTTGTGGCACTTTGGAGAGCTTTGATCTTTAGGTGACATCATCCCGAGTTATCTCCAAAGTGCCCCTCATCTCTCAATCTTGCCTATAGATCCAACGACCCAAAACACTTCGAAACAATGGATATTCTAGGTGACATTAGCCCACTTACCCTTCAAATTCTCCCCTCTACCATTAGATAACCTCCGTTCTCATCCAATGTCACATTCTCCCTGGTATTTTCCATTGTACGTTAATGCCCCCCTAAAGTTAGAGTTCGCATGATATTTTTGGAAGCATTTAACTGACATTTGAGTAGTTTAATTTCATTAAAATTTTGGTAGGTATGGAGGACATCACTTGGAAATCACTTATGGTTTGAGCCTTTGTTTCTTTATGAGAGGTGGTTGGATTCTCGAGGGGAGGTTTTAACTCAATATGCAAGTTTTAGAAGTTTTAAAAAGGGTCTGGCCCTGCTGTTATTAATTGAATTGTGGTTTTAAGTTTTGATTGTTTAGCAGTAAAAGCCCATTAAGGCTACAAACATTGTAATTTCAATTTCCAACATAATTAATGCATGAGAAAACCTATTGTGGTCTATTTCCTTTTGCATGTTTGTGTGCATGATTGTCTTTGTTTATGAGCTTCCATTGTGATTTGCGTTGTGGTGTTGGAGGTGAAGAAGGTAGAGGCATCAGAGAGAGCTACACCCCTACATCAATTTGGAATCCGACCAGGAAGATTCTTGTCGTAAATTGGAACTCCAACAAATTTAGAAGAAAGTATAGGTAGATGTTGTTTTTTAGAATAGCTCTAGTGATTACTAGATAGAGTTGTAGGGGGAGGAAAGAAAATAGAACAACTCCAACCAATGGTTGGGTAGATTTATGTTCACAAGGAAACATGTGTAAATAGTTTTGAAACCTACATTTGGGACTAATTTAAAGTGAGTCAATCATCAAGGCGATATCAATACTAAGATTGGGATGAGTAAAAATTATGATCCATGAGATAAACAAATATGAACAAAATAAGAAATTTCATAAAATGGAGTGAGGTCGGCTCACCATGGTAACCTAGATTTCTACCCATTAATCAATTTAAACAACATGACCTTTATAATATTTCAGTTGGTTTATAATAGGCCTCCATGTGTCACTCAACTTCAAACCAATATCTCTATTTAGAATGTTGTTTCTTTTTTCAATCTCCAAAGATTCTCTCATTCTTCTCTTGATGTGGTATTCTTCTTTGGTAATTAACTTTGTCTTTCCCATACAAATATGATGAGTGGTGTTGTGAGATTGTTCCACCAAGGTTGACTTGACTATATGGTCGTAATTTATGTCAATATCATCTTCTTTAACATGCATATACATTGAGCAACCTGTTTCCCTGATATAGACTTTACCGCAAGAGAAAGGAAATGCATAAACCCATTTATGTTTTCTAGGATCTAATGAGTCTTTCATGGAATCGATAAAACCCCTATTGGTGTTTGGGTGAGAAAATGCAACTATGATATTTGTTCTTTTTAAGATATTCACAATCCAATCCATTATTCTCTTGATGCATGGAACAATTATTTTGGGACATTCATTCCGTTTTTGTTGTTGTCCATTTTGTGCTTTTTGGATCACCTTCTTAATTTTTTCATCACGGTAACCTTTTTTCTTGGAAACCTTCTTGAGGTGATATTATTCCTGCCCAAGGTAATCTATATCCAAGATTCTTGTTGCTTTGGTTTCAAGTGTTTGGATAACATTGAATTTTTGAGCATGGTGATGGTGTGATTTTGCATGCAGGTTCCCATTAGTGTGGGTCTTCTTTATATATATTTGATATCCAATTCTCCCATTCTCTTTCTTGGTGAGTAGAACATCAATAAAGGAAACCTTACCATCCTCTTACACCTCTATGATGAATTTTATGTGTTGCGAAAGGCTATTTAGGTGTGCCAAAAAGTATTCTAGCCTTTCTTTTCTATGTCACCATTTAGTAAATATGTCATCTGCATATATTTTCCATTCATGGGGTGTGAGGGAAAGAATTTATGGTCCTTACTTCAAAATGATGCATATAAATGTTTTCCACAACAAGAGACAATAGGGAGATCATATCAACACCATGAGTTTGTTCATAGATTTTCCCTTGTAAGAAAAGTATGTTAACTTTAGACAAATCCTTACCATGAAAATGGTTGACACATAGCATGCAATAGCTATGGAATCATCAATAAGGACACAAGCAATAATTATGTGAGAAATGGCAAAAAAAATTAAAAACTCATCGTTAGATGAATCTATAAAAAAATAAGGTTAGGCTAGAAAAAATGCAACCATGCTTCGCATATATGGATTACCTAAGATATAAAAAAATAGGATTATGATAAGACCTATAGTGAATACCATAGTATAATTATCCTATTTCTTAGAAAAATTCTTGGTTAATAAGATTCTTCCCTTAGTTGGAAACACATCATATTTCGTAAAAAAACTCTACTTTTTTTGTTGAATGGGTTAAAAACCAAGAGGTGAAAAAAGAAGACATCATGGCCAACTTTCATATTGTGTTGTTAGACACCAAGACAATGGTGGATGATGCTATTGATGTCATTAAAGACATCATAGACACTCAAACCACACACTTGATAAGCATATATATGAAGTCAACATACTTTTCTTATAAGAGAAAATCTATGAACAATCTCATGGTGTTGTTATGGGCTCCCTATTGTCTCTTGTCATGGAAAACATTTATATGGAGCATTTTGAAGTAAGGGCCATAAATTATTTCCCTCACACCCCCGATGAATGGAAAATATATGCAGATGACACATTTGCTAAATAAAAACATGGAAAAGAAAGGCTAGATGACTTCCCGACACACCTAAATATCCTTTCGTGGCACATAAAATTCAACATATAGGTGGAAGAGGATGAAAATCTTCCCCTTCTTGATGTACTACTCATAAAGAAAGAGAATGGAAGAATTGGATATCAAATGTATAGAAAGAAGACACACACTGATATGTATTGGCATGAAGAATCACACTATTGCCATGCTCCGAAAGTCAAAGTTACCCAAACACTTACAACCATAGCAATGAGAATCTTGGATATTGATCACCTCAATAAGGTTTTCAAGAAGAAATGGTTACCACGAGGAACACATTAAGAAGGAAATCCATAAAGCTCAAAATAGACAATGAAAACAAGGAATGAATGTCCCAAAAATAACTCTTCCATACATCAAGGGAACAATGGATTGGATTATGAATATATTAAAAAGAAGAAATATCACAATTTCTTTCACTTCCCCAAACACCATTAGGGGGTTTTTCGCAAAAGACTCATCAGATCCTAGACAACACAAAGGGGTTAATGCAATTGTTTTCTCTTTTGGTAAAGTCTATATTGGGGAAATAGGTTGCTCAATGCATATTCATCTTAAAGAACATGATGTCGACATAAATTATAACCATATAGACAAGTCAACCTTGGTGGAACACTCTCACAACACCACTCATCATATTTGTATGGGGAAGACAAAGTTAATTGCCAAAGAAGAGCACCACATTAAGAGAAGAATGAGAGAAGCTTTGGAGATTGAAAAAATAAACAACATGCTAAATAGAGATAAGGGTTTGAACCTGAGTGACATGTGGAGGCCTACTATAAATCAACTCAAATCTCAAGATAATGTTGTTTAAATTGATTAATGGGTAGAAATCTAGGTTACAATGGTGAGCCAACCTCACTCCATTTTATGAAATTTCTGCTTGCTTTCATATTTATTTATCTCATGGATCATAACTTTTCGTCATCCCAATATTAGTAGTGAGATCACCCTAATGATGGACTCACTTTGAAGTAGTCCCAAGTGTAGGTTTCAAAACTATTTACATAGGTTTCCCTATGAACATAAATCTACCCAACTTTTGGTTGGACTTGTTCTCTTTTCTTTCCTTCCCCTACAACTCTATCTAGCAATCACTAGAGCTAATCTAAAAAACAACATTTACCCAATCTTTCTTCTTTTATTGGAGTTATAATTTACAACAAGGATATTACTACTCTGATTCCAAACTAATGTTGATATGTATCTCTCTCACACACCTTCCTTCTTCACCTCTAACACCACAACACAACTCACAATAAAAGTTCATAAACAAAAACAATCATGCACACACACATGCAAAAGGAAATGGACTACAATAAGTTTTCTAATGCATTAAACTATCTTCGAAGTTGAAATTACAATGCTTATAGCCTCAATGAGCTTTTACTACTACAACAATTAAAACTTAAAACCACAATGTAATTAGAAACCATAGGGCCAAGCCCTTTCTAAAACTTGCATATTAAATTCCCCTTAAGAATCCAACCACCTCTCATAAAGAAACAAAGGCCCAAACCATAAGCAAATGTCAAATGACGTCCTCCATACCTACCAATAGTTTAATTAAATTAAACCGCAATTAAAGTGTTCAACTACCAGTTAAAAAGCTTCCAAAATTATCATGTGGGTCCTGAATTTAGGACCCCATCAACATTAATGTGCATTGGAAAATGTTTGGGATAATGTGTTGTTGGATGAGAAAGGAGGTGATTTTATGGTAGATGGGATACTTTGAAGGGTGAGTGGAATGATGTCACCTAGAATCTCCACTGTGTTGAGGTGTTTTGGGCCATTCGATCTATAGGTGAGATCGACAGATGAGGGGCACTTTGGAGATAACTCGATCTGACATCACCCAAAGACTCAAGCTCTGCAAAGTGCCACAACTAGATGCTCTTACATCACAGTGTAACAAAAACATACTAGAAACACACAGTAAAGAGACTAAACTACCTAACCTAAGATATGTCGATACATAACAAACTCCCACTATTATTTTTCTGATATTTTTATAAATAATTCATATAAATTATAATAAATTAAAAAAATATTTTCTTAATTAATCACATGATATTTTATATAAAAATAAAATTTCAAACATCACATCAAATTATATAATTGTTAAAAACTTGTTAAACATATTATTTAAATTCATATAGAAAAAATAAATGCCAATTTTCTAAAACAAACTATTCCATTCCCATCCCAGGGTCTTGTTCTTATGCTGCACCAAATATTGATCAACCCACACAAAAACACAAGAAAAAAAAAAAAAACATTAAATCCCAATAAATGAATTCAAAAAACAATATATGTTTACCTCCAAAACTCCTTGCTAGGATATGCGTCTCTACGATGCACATCATAAAAAAAATCTTCCTTGCAATTTACATGTGTCCAGAATATACACAAACTCACTCCACTTTACCATGTATTTCTATTATATATCACCTCCCCATTTCTCTACACTGTGACTTTCCCAATTAGATATACTAGAGCATAGGTTCACTCGTAACCACGTGATAATAAAATAAATCAGAAATTAAAACTAATTGTACCCAAAATTAACATGTCATTATGAATTTAACCTTGTTCAAACATCCCATAACCTAAAACCTTTAATAATATAAAAATAATCATAATTATATGTACGTAAGGAACTCTTATTGAATTAAAAGGAAGTGTTATTGAATTAAAAGGAAGCCCAACTGAAGTGCATAAATAAATACGTTTTGCAACTCAGGAAGAGAAGCCAAAATCAATGAGCTTCAATTGACTAGTATTGTTTTGTAGAATATTTTGCGGTTTTATATGTTTATGGACATCACCCATCTCATGGCAGTGTTTGATCACTGATATCAATTTTTTAATTGGTTCTTCCATTTCGTGTTAAGAATGGCATCCATTCCTGGACATGTGATTAATTAATGGTCCCCCTAAGCATAGTTCCATCAAAATATGTAAGGAATCTGCATATTCATATACAACATGCAGCGTAATAATATTAGGATGGCCATTAAGGTGTTGCATATTTTCAACTTCTTTATGGACAATTTCTTGGCCCCTTTTAGGCAAAGTCTTGTAGGTCCACTCTTCTCCATAAACCTTGTCCTTGTAGAGTCTGACCACACCAAATGCGCCTCATCCTAATTCTGAACCTAAATCATAATAAATTTCAATATTTATGTTCATGGAATTAACATCAATACCACCAACCTTTCTCTTTAACCATGTCCCGAAGAATAATTTTTTGGAGTAGCTGCTACAAATGTTGTAGGATGCAAATGACGTGAATCCTTCATGTGCTTCCTTTGTTGTTTGACACCATCATGCATGGACTTGCGCTTTGTTTTAAATTGACACTATCTGATGATGTCATTCCTTTCCACTTCCTGCTAAATGAATCTACATCCATATCAACTACAGTATGAGAGGTTGCCATAATATATTAATAGGTGGAGAACAAGAAGATCTGCAGACACCAACAATAAACTAGATGCAAATTCCTTGAGAGAATATTAGGAGTTTGTTCCTCTATACAATTACATGTAACTCTAGAATTTATTGCCAAAATCTCAATCTCTATCATGCACCACACCATGCAATTGCATGTAATTGAAATTTCTTGCTAAAATCTTAATCACTATCATGGACCGCAACATACAATTATGTGTAATTGAAATGTTTTGCTAACATCTCAATCACTATCATGCACCACATCAAAAGAAAAATTGCCTATGAAATTACACATCACTGTGAAAGTTTTTACTAAAATATGGGGTTTTGTGATGCACCATAACGAAAGTTCTATCATGCACCACAACAAATGAAATATTGATGTGAAAGTATGGAGCTCACTTTAGTTAAGTTTAGTTCGCTTGACTTGGTCGACTATCCTTTACCAATGATAAGTGTAAAACATAATTTGTCCACATGATTTTTCATGATCACCCCGTCATTTATTTTCTTACACTATAATTTTGTTACTTCTATACTTCATTTTTCTTACAATTTCATTCTCTTAAATTCTATTCTGGGCGAGCCATAATCCAATTTGAATATTTTTAGGTTAAGGTGCCAATATAATATTATACTGCAACTACGATCCTCCATATCTAGTATGATTAAAATCACACAATATTATCTATGGACCAAGTGAAGGATGATCATGTTTCTTACTAGGTTGTTAACGAATAGATGAACCAAATTCCCAACTACCTTGTTTCACAATCCCTTTCATAGTTCCATTATCCCACCTTGGCAAAGATAACTCATAGCTCACAGTTCAAGAATTTTCCCTTCCATGAATTCAAGCATGCATAGGGGGGTGTGTCTATCTCATAAAATTTAATCGCCTTGCTATGTGACTGGGAACATGGGAGGTGTGACATATGTTGGTTTAATATGGTGGTATGTTCCCTTGAGTGCGTGTATATACTTTTAAGAAATGGCTTCATAACTTGAACTTTCATTAATCCTTAGCACCCCCATTTTTAAAACAATGGCCTCATTAGCAAGTGATTCCACTTGGGAGTTATGCTCCCTCAATATTTGATAAAACAAAATATTTTGAAAGAGACACACCTCTTTTTGAGAGTGACCGAGGATAGATGCAGTTTGGATAGATTTTGAGACCATCAATTTGATGGCTGTGCTTGAATTTCCTACTACGATCATAGATTTGATTATGGAGTCAATAGAAATATGCAATCCTTGAAGGAGGACATATGCCTCAACTTGATTGTTTATGGAATTCCCTAAACCCTAGGCATAAGTTTTTTCAATTTTTGCGTCAGGATCAATGATGACCCCCCTTGCACTTACCACCACTATTGCAATTTTTGCACCTTGTCAAGAAGAGGATAATGTAATCTAAGTGTTGAAATAAATGTGGACGATCAATTAGAATTAGGGTTGTAATGATGCCAACTATTCATTGTCCTCGTAGTGGGTTTTTAGTACACATGCATACAATTTGAGTTTGGTGACATAAGTACGATGACAAATTTATACATACAATGCAATTTTACGCAAACATGGTGTGCCAAAACAAATTTGTTTTTTTAGGATTTTTGGTGTTGTGTCATGATGGACATATGAGATAATAAAGACGCAACTAGGATGTAAGAAAATATGCCTACAAACAATGCGTGCTAGCGGAAAAAAAACAAATCAGGGTTGTGAGGGTTGTAACGATGCAAATTAGCGATGTTATAGTTGTGTATTTTAGTAATGATAATAAGAATGCAATGTAATATGTCATGCCTATGGATTTAGTTACAAAACAAGGTTGCTAGATAAATACTATTATTAAATATGATACCTTTTCTATTTTATTAAGCAAAAACCATTAATATGATTTTACAAATTATTGAATTTTTGTTGTTGGGTGCAAAATAATGGTTGACATCTGCAACTAAATATGTGTTCTGTGATTGTTCATTGTTTTGACTAAGTCAATTCCAATGTGGGTTTGCAAAAATAATTTAGAAATAGATGATCTTTATTTTTGGCACATAATTTGGGCCTTACTTCTTGCAAGTACACAATTATATTTAGATTCATGGAAATCCCTTCTACACTCAAGTAGTGTGATTTTGGGGACTCATTCAATTAGGATAACTTGGGATAGTAATAAATCTTTTGTAGGGGAAGCAATTCTAGAATATAATTAGGTTGTTTTATGATGCATCAACAACAACAATTCAAAGGCTATTGCGAATTGATATATTCCTACAAACAACATTTAAAAAATATATATGTTGGTATGACCAAGCCAATTATAAGGAATTTTAAGATAAAAGTTTCAAACAAAACTTCATAAATACAAACATGCTGTTATTAAACTATTAATCAAAACTAAGATATTTTAGATAGTTCTTTTATCATGTGTGTGGGTACTCTGCCTAGAAGCCCACACAAGGCCAAAGATGCTGCAGGTTGGCTTTAGAAGCATAGAAACAAAAGTGAAAGTTTTCTTTGACACCAACTTGGATTCTTTCTATAGAACACAATTGCTTATCTTGGATACTATCCATTATTCAAGAGATAACTTAGCTCAAGTGTTGTGTCAAAGAGGAACATCAAGTTATTATTTGAAACACAAAAAAAATCATGGAAACTTGGAATTATTAGTATCCCATAAGGGTATTTGCTTGAATCCAATTGGTCAATAATGTGATAATGAGATTGTTTTACAATACTATAAATTGAAACCACAATTGTTTGATTATTATGGGGAATTTATTCTATGAAAAGCTTTCCTATAATGCATTTTCCAAGTTGTCGAGTCACTCCCTATTGGTAGTCTTATCAATCCTTTCCTAGGTCTATGTTTGATAATATTGTAACTAAGACCTTGATGAGTTTGTAAAATTTATTAGTATGCAGTTGTATAAGCCTTGGATCCAATTGTAAGATGGAGTTTATTATATAACTTTATCCTTCAAAACATTGGTATTGGGAATGCGTTCTTTAATATATCAAATTAAAGAAAGAGTGTGTGAGTGCTAAAGCTTTCAAAAACCAATATTCAAATGGCTAAATTGAATGAATATAACGGAGAAGGTGCGCTTATAGAGAAAATACTAAGTAAAATGAAGAAACTTCACCAATGTTTCTCAGTTCTTCTTGAACTCGTTACAAATAATAACCCGATAGGGTTTCAACAAGTTGTTTAGGAAGGTGGGCTCAACTATTGATGACATTAGTTTTTGGTATTAGCATCAAAATCATTCCAAACAAATGGGTTTGGAGCAAAGGACACCTCTGTTGGTTGCTACACTTAATTGTAGTATATATGTATTAACTTACATATTATCTACTTATGCAACATGCATAATACATGTTAACTTAGAATGTGGATTTCACAATATCATTTCTCTGCATTGTGTTGTTGCAGGGGGGTCTAGTTTTTCTATCAAAGCCATGAAGTTATTCTTCAATGGGCCACATATGTCAATTATTTGGATGATAGAGGAAATGGGTCTTCATATGTGATTGTGGTTTCCGCAAAAGGCTCCAATTAGAAGGTCATATTGAACAATAAGCTAAAAGAAAAATATAATAGCATAGCATGTGTTTTGCAAATGTTCTTACTATAATTTCATATTATGACAACACTGAATTATCTAGAGGAGGGTCCAATAGTGTGGGTTTTATGCCACATCTCCCTTTATCTCTTGAAGCTTATCATATTTCATAAAAAAACTCTACTTCTTTTGTTGAATGGGTTACCAAGAGGTGAAAAAAGAAGACACCATGGTCATCTTTGACATTGTGTCATTATACATCAAGACTATGGTGGATGATTCCATTGATGTCATTAAATACATCACAAAACCCAAATCACAGACTTGGTACAGAAACCCAAACCATAGACCTGGTAAGGATTTGTTTGAAATCAACATACTTTTCTCACAAGACACAATCTATGAACAAAATCATGGTGTTGCTATGGGCTCCCTGTTGTCTCTTGTTGTGGAAAACATTTATATGGATCATTTTGAAGTAAGGGCCATAAATTATTTCCCTCACACCCTTGATGAATAGAAAAAATATGTAGATGACATATTTCCTAAATGGCAACATGGAAAAGGAAGGCTAGACGACTTCTTGACACACATAAATACCCTTTCGCAACACATAAAATTCACCATAGAGGTGGAGAAGAACACTAATATTCCCTTTCTTTATGTACTACACATCAAGAAATATAATGGAAGAATTGGATATCAAATGTATATAAAGAAGACCCACACACAAAATCACACCATCACCATGCTCAGAAAGTCAAAGTTATCCAAACACTTGCAACTAGAGCAACCAAAATCTCAGATATAGATCACCTTGGGTAGGAATTAGATCACCTCAAGAAGGTTTTCAAGAAAAATGGTTACCATGAGGAACAAATTAAGAAGGCAATCCAAAAAGTGAAACATAGACAACAAAACAAGGAATGAATGTCCCACAAATAACTCTTCCTTACATCAAGGGAATAATGGATTGGATTGTGAAGATATTAAAAAGAAGAAACATCATAGTTTCCTTTGCTCCCCAAAACACCATTAAGGGGTTTTCCAATTCTGTGAAAAAGTCACTAGATCCTAGACAAGAAAATGGGGTTTATGCAATTCCTTGCTCTTGTGGTAAAGTCTATATTGGGGAAACAAGTGGCTTGGTGTAGGTTTATATTAAAGGACACATTATCAACATAACTTGTGACCATATAGCTAAGTCAATATTGGTGGAACACTCTCACAACACCACTCATCATATTTGTATGGGGAAGACAAATTTAATTGGCGAATAAGAACACCACATTAAGAGAAGAATGAGGGAAGCTTTGGAGATTGAAAAAAGACAGAACATGCTAAATAGAGATGAGGGTTTCAAGCTGAGTGACATGTGGATGTCTATTATAAACCAAATCAAATCTCAAGGTTCTCTTGTTTAAATTGATTCATGGGTGAAAATATGGGTTGCCATGGTGAGCCAACCTCACTCCATTTTATGAAATATCTGTTTGCTTTCATATTTATTTATCTCATGTATCATAAGTTGTCCTCATATCAATCTTAGTATTGAGATCTCCCTAATGATGGTCTCACTTTGAAATAGTCCCAAATGCAGGTTTCAAAATTGTATACATAAGTTTCCTTATGAACATAAATCTACCCAACTACTTGTTAGAGTTGTTCTCTTTTCTTTCCTTCCCCTACAACTCTATCTAGCAACCACTAAATCTATTTAAAAAAACAACATCTACCACTCTTTCCTCTTTTATTAGAGTAATTTTAATTTACAACAAGAATATTCCTACTCTTATTCCAAACTAATGCAAGGGCGTAGCTCTCTCACGCCTCTACCTTGTTCACCTCTAACACCCCAACACAACTCGCAAAAGAAGCTTATAAACAAAGACAATCATGCACATAAACATGCAAAAGGAAATAGACCACAATAAGTTTTCTCATGCATTAAATTATCTTGGAAATTGAAATTACAATGCTTGCAAGGTCAATGGGCTTTTACTGTTGCAACAATTAAAACTTAAAACCACAATGCCATTAATAGTCACAGGGACAAGCCCTTTCTAAAACTTCTAGAACTTGAATATTAAACAAAACCCCCCAGTAATCCAATCATATCTCATAAATAAATAAAGGCTCAAACCATAAGTGAATGCCAAGTGAGGTCCTCCATACCTACCAAAAGTTTAATGAAATTAAACCTCAATTAAAGTGCTTAACTACTAGTTAAAGCACTTCCAAAGATCTCATGTGGGATCTCACTTTAGGGTCCCATCAACATTAACATGCATTGGAAAATGCCTAGGAGAATGCATCGTTGGATGACAAAGGAGGTGATCTAATGGTAGAGGGGAGACTCTGAAGGGTGAGTGGGTTGATGTCACCTAGAATCTCCACCGTGTTGAACTATTTGGGGCCATCGGATTTGTAGGTGAGATCAACATATGAGGGGCACTTTGGAGATAACTCAAGCTGATGTCACCCAAAGACTCAAGCTCTTCAAGGTGTCACAACTAGATTCTCTTGCATTACATTGTAACAAAACTACACTAGCACCACACAATAAAGAGTCTAAACTACCTAGCCTAGTGTATGCCAATACATAACAATCTCACATTGTCCTTTTTTTGATCTTTTATACATGATGTATATAAATTATAATAAATTAAAAGACTATTTTTTCTAGTTGATCACATTATATTTTATGTAAAAACTTGCAAACATCACATCAAATTATAGAGTTGTAGAAGACTTGGTGAACACAATCTTTCTAATTCATGGAAGAGATAAACACTATTTTTCTAAAACAAATTATTCCATTCCCATCTCATTCCCCGCCCTTGGGTCTTGTTCTTCTGCTACACCAAATATTGATCAACCCACACAAAAACACAATAAAAAGAAAATTGTAAACCTCAATAAATGAATTCAAAAAAAATTACATGTTTACCTATGAAACTCCTTGCTAGAATATGACTCTCTACAATACACATCATGAAAATGAGTTCCTCGCAATTAACAGGTGTCAAGAATATACACAAACTCACTCCACTTTATTGTGTATTTATATTATATGTCGCCATCCCCGTTCTCTAGATTGCG
Source organism: Picea glauca (assembly GCA_000966675.3). NCBI lineage: Eukaryota > Viridiplantae > Streptophyta > Pinopsida > Pinales > Pinaceae > Picea > Picea glauca. The sequence continues at coordinate 389,547 of JZKD02S1612268.1, read as the reverse complement.
ACCTTTTTTCCCAATCATATATACTAGAGCATATGTTCACATGTTAGCTTGATCATGAAAAAATAGGAATTAAAACTAATTGTACCCAAATTTAACATATCATTATGAATTTAATCCAGTTCAAACATCCCATAACCCACAAACCTTGTAATAAGATAAAAATAATCATAATTATATGTACTTAGGGAATTCTTACTAAATTAAAATAAATATTGACTAAAACATTACATTGATCAACCTATAATCAATATTATAGTCAAGGCGACATCTGATATTGCAACCAATATAGATAAGGTGAAATATAAACCACATAAAACCACGTTAGGTTAAGACAACATGCAATAGACTAATTTTTATGATGCTTTGTATATAGATACATCCTTTTGAAATAGCCCCTCCTTTTCTATATGTCTCCCCATTTTTACATTCAAAATGGGTCCAAAATACATTACTTTAGGGATATTATAAACTTATTGAAGTGAAGGAGGGGTCTAAACACGTTGCTTCGCCGCCAATCAGGTGAACCAACACCCTAACAGAGTTGTGCAAAAAAGTAGTTTAAATGATCAATGTTTGGTTGCTTTTCCTACGTGGGTGAGCAAAAAACAACCCTTGATATAACTAGGTTGAAATCTATACAATAGGTAAGTGGTTAGAGTTAGTCCATAAGCATGAATACCATCACAAACATAAGATCAAAGGAAAAGAAATAAGTGGAGACAATGAAAATTACAATAACAACTAAAAGAAAAGCAATGATGATCATATAAAAATGAAAAATATGTGTTATTACATCGTAGAGGATGACTAAGTGCAAGTGGACTCTCCTTTCCTCCTTGGGAGGTTTATTTTGTGTTCCTTGGAATTCTCCTCTATATCTAGCAAAGAAGAGTGAATGGGATCTTCATGGGAAGAGGCCAAACACTAGCTAGTGGCTATGTTTGCACAAAATGATGGCTTAAGAATTTGGCTCTCAAGGATCATTTAGACAACGTAACCTTGCTTGATATTCTCTTCTTTGAATGTTGTTCCATGGCTCTTATTTATAGCCAAACTTCAAGCTCCATTAAAGCTAGTTCCAAGTGTGAATGGTGTACCTTTGATTGTGGTTCGCCATGCCTTGGAGATACATGGAACCACTGAAGTACCAACTTCCAATGGGTATGGAGCTTGAGGATGCATGGTAGCTCAACCTTGGAGTACCCTTGATGGGAATTTTGGAATTTATTGCACCAAATTTGGTTAAGATTTCACTTCAGGTTGATTTGTACAACTTTCAAAGGAACAACCACATGGGCCACGCAGATTGTGCAAATGTCACACTGTAAAGTCACCCACATGCATTAAAAACCTACTTTATATAGTTTTGGTGCTTTGTTGAAGGTGGTGTATTATTTCCATGGAATGGAACCTTGTTATGTTGTACTGATGACTCTTTTGGTGATCACCTATATAGCTTTATGAACATTTTTTTGGTGATAACAGTTGCCCCTTGATGTGTGAGGTTAGGAGCATATGCATAGCCAAAATACATCATAATTTTTTGTATCTTGTGAGCTGATTCTTTGTAGAGAAAGAGAGAGAGAGAGAGAACATGGAAACAATAATGTCTCCTCGAGGATAAAACATAACTCACTTGCAAAACACAATCATCCCTAGAAATTCTATTTATTTATATAAAGGAGGTGGGCATATCCCATGCTCATTCCATGATGATTTTTTTTAACAATAGAAGACAAAATACCGAGGGCTCTTGTCTAAGCATAAGAATTATAAGAGTATTAATGATGTTCTAGTTGCATAATCTGTGAAGTAGAAATTTGCATTTCCCTCAGGGGTGTTGGTAACAATAAATAAATTCTAAGGAAAGAATTCCCTGTAACCTAAAATAAACACATATTATGAGTGTTCATACTTGATGGCATGGATGGCTTGTTAAGCCCAAGGTCCTCGACTGAAACTATAAACTGCAACTATCGCAAGGTAATACCCATCAAAGTGTGGATATGTGTTGAGGTTGAACATCAGGGAGGCCAATGGAAGCAGAGAGCGATGGTGATTCTCTCTTTACCATTTGAGATTCACCATCCATATGGTAATAGGAACTAAAATATTGCAACATTCCTAGAAAAGTGAGGACTATTGTTGACAAGAATGAAGACATGATTGTAAAGGATGAAAATGCCCCTTGAAATCAACTAAAGATGGACCAGATACCAATGTGTAATGGAGGTGGACTTATGATAAGTATGGATGCAGTCATTAAGAATGAGACTCAAGACTTCCCTTGGGAAGATAATAATTGATGGATGACAATGGCGGTAATAAAAAAACCATCTAGTCATAAAGTGATCTAATGTCAAAGGGACAATAAAATATGGGGAATGTTTGTCAAATTGGAATTGAGGAGTAGTGAACACACATATAAAGGTTGTTAAGAGTGGTAAATCTTGGGATCACAATGAAGGGTACTTGGATACATGAGGTTCCGTGAATACTGAGAATTATGCAGACACAAGTGATCCACTATGAATGCTCTGACCAAGGGAAACTAGGATTGTTGTCATGTGAGATGAAGCCATTGGGTGTGATGGAATGAGTGTAAGTGCTTCCCATAAAAATATGTGCTTTGTACAATTACCAACGAATGGAAAAATAATTAGGTTGAATGTAAAAGAATGGATATGGTTACCCTAGTGATGAAACTACTCAGCCTTGTGAGGCGAGAGTAGTGAGAGCAAGGGGGAAAGGGGCCTGTGGGTTGGGTCTCCATGGAGGTAGGTGAACGGTGAATTGGTTTGAAAATGGTCTACTAATCGTGAGGAAGATGAGGGGCCAATGTAAATGTGCGAACACATTCAACATTACGAACCATAAAACACGTGAATAGTCGAAATTTTGTGGCAATGAGGTATCAAGATGATGAGAAGAATTATGGGCTTCATTTTATGAGATGTAGACTATTCAGACTCCCGTCCTATGGTAAGAAACAACACGGGTGTCACTTTGTAAGGGGATATAATCAACCAAGACAACCCATGGGGATGGAAGAATACTGGTTAGCAACAATTGAATGCATGTGGACTTGAGTGAAGTTGTTGTATAACCATGATAGAAAGTCCTAAAGGTATATGTGATGGGGAAAACACTGGCTGATGAAATAATCATAGAGGGAGTGTTGTGGCATGTTAGTTTGAAGAAGTATGTATCTGAAGGGGTAGGATGAATGGGCCTACCATGTATATGCAAGAGACAAAGGGAGAGCCTCCTGACAAGTACATGGACATGTGAAACCAAATACCCAAAGTGAAAGTATTAATGACAATAAATTGGATGAGGTAACTGAAATCAATAAAAGAGATATAATGAGCTAGAGTACTTGGTAAGTGAGTGGCAAGATGAATAGTCTCAAGGAAACTTTTGTGGAAACTAAATGGATCATACCATTATGAAGGGGGTAAAATGACGATCCTAACAACATAAACAACTCTAAAAATGGAGTGAGCTCTCGTACGGGCTCGAGGAGCATTGTGATAGGGCCACATAAAAGTGGGTGGGGCCCATAATTCCACATTATTTGTACCTTTATTGTCTTGGATGCTAACCTATGGAGCCCATAATGTTCTAGAGTTAGCTGTACGCGTGTCGATGAGTGGTTTTCTAGCCAACGAGATTCAGGTAGGTGGGCCGACCCTAGCCTTCGTAATCTTACACATTTATTTCCTAGATTAGGTTTATTTGGGGGACTGTATGAGCCCTTTTTAAAAGTGGTTGCATAGAATGGCACATTTGTAATCCGGTCGCTCACACTGGATGACGTGACTATTTATTAGGCAGTCACGTGGATATCTGCACAATTGTTAGGAGATTAGTTGCGAGGATACCATGAATGATCATATAACAATTGTGCTAAAGTGTCGTGGGACTGTTAGTCGAATGGTCACATGAAAAGAGTGGTTGTTTAGATATAAGTCATGTGAAATTTAGTTTCACGACTATGCATGATATAGTCACACAAACTGTGCAACTGTTTAAATGAAAGAGTATGGAAGGAATCAAAGACTGATTGAACTACTTGTGTTTGGACAAGTGCTACTATTGTGGCCGACAATAATGTCGATTAAGTGGTGTGAGTGAGATTATGATGCTCTCCAAATGGAGGTCCAGGGGGACCCTATCATTTGACTTTAGTTGGCCGATTATGACCTTCTCAAGTTTTTTGAATGCACATTGCTACACTCCCAGGAAGAGATATTAGGCTTATTGTTTAGGATGTGGAGATCCAATCATTGAGCTTTCTAGGTTCAAGGGTAGATGGTGGAATTATCTGTCAAGGGGATGTCATTTTGATTCTCCAGTAGGAGTTGGTTCACTAGATTGGTGTCTGATGAGGTTGTCCATTTGAGGGGAGATGCCAAAGGCGAGTTCGCAGAAGGAGGGTAGGATGAATGTGTAGGAATTTGCAATGTGGTATTGCTCTAGTGAGGGATCTGTGAAAGGGGGTTAGATTTATATTGTGAATATTCGAGAGTTGGCCACTAGAGCTATGGCGGATATGGTGGTGCAGATTTATGGATCCCTAGGTGCCTAACTGATTATGGGTTCATAGATGACTATTGTGGAGAGGGTGCTCTAGGGATAACACTATGCATGGGCTTCCTTGATGAGGGAGGCCATGTTTACCCAAATAACACAATGTTGCAGGTGTCAGGAAGAGGATTTTGTTTTTGGATTAGTCCTCCATTATTTCTTCTTGGAGCAAATGGTTCTATTACACTTGTAGATTGACTTGGATGTGGTTGGACCGACAGATCCACATATGAGACAATGAAAAGAAATCCTTAGTCATGAGGGTGGAAGGGGGATAAGGAGGTATTTCACTCCTCACTATCATTGCTGGTGGTTGTAGATACCCAGATTATCCTAGAGCACCCATATGCGGGTATGGACTATTGACATGATCCATATATGGTGCTACTCCCAAGTGAGGTTTCAAACCATAAATGTGAGAACTTGTATGTTTTTTTACTGTATTTATGTATTTACTTAATGGATTTATCTCATGGTTTTCTTTACTATATGCATTATTAATGGGTAACTTGTATTTTGTGATTACAAATGTGGGACCATGAGGGAGGGAGATCCCTTATGCAATGGATGTCCCTACATTGGTAGGGAGACCAACAATAGTTGGCTGAGGGGATTTGGAAAGAGTAGGGAAACTATGGGGCTGCCATGATGCAGAGGCTAGGTCTTCTCGCTAGAGGCAACATGTATACCTAATAGAGGAGGGGAGAGAAGTGGTGTGGGTTGTAGAGCTTGAGACGTAGCTGATGGACTTGCATTGTAGATTGGATTGAGTATTGCATGGAGTGACAAAGGTTGGGTGGGAAGATATCAATGAGAAGGTCTTTGATGCCTACACTGGCATGGTTTCCGAGTGGTGTTAAATGGTGCGACAGGTGACTGCGATAGGTGTTGTTGCTACCAAATATAGGAGGGCATTGGCGAGGGGAATTAGAGAAACAATAGGATACTCAAAGATTCTTCCACCTTAGAGACTTTGATGTATATTTTGTGTATTGGCATACGGGCCTGGCCCACATTTTTTGCATATGTCACATTGATAGGGGTGATCTCCCCATTTTGTATATGACACATTTATAGGGGCGGTGCCCCCATTTTGTATATGACATATATTATGTGATGGCATGGCCATAGTGAGGGCTGATCGGATGTATCGATCTACCCTATTTTTTGAAAATGTGAGAGATGCCAATCTAAAATTTCATTTGCAATATTGTCTACAAATTTATTTTCTCTTCTAACGATACATGTGAATGTGATGGATTCAAAATTCATATATATATATATATA
>JZKD02S1612268.1:348152-360444 GCA_000966675.3 Picea glauca | reverse complement strand
ACCATCCTCAAAAAGAAGAGAGGAGGTGAATATATAGAATTTCCAACATAGAAATTCTAGTAAAAAAAAGCTAGAAATAGCTAAAATAGGTGTCATAAGCTAAGGGAGACCATATTGTTCGACCTAGACCACTAAAGATACATTTCACACACTCATTAATGTCCACAAGAGTTAAGTGATGCACATTATCTCACTTAATCTCACTTAACTGACAAGAGAAGCAGTTCCAACTCACTTTACTGACCCGAAATAGTGGTTACTAATAATAGTAACAACAAAAATCATTAATTAAGGAATAAATATCTCACTCAAAGAGGAGGTGCGCATTCCCCAATAATATATGAGTTTTTCATGGGGGAGTTGGAATAAATCAAGGATAAATCAAGAATAAATCAAGAAAAATCAAGAAAATCAAGAACCGGGAGTTGAGTCTTGATCTAAAATTAGCAGTTTTCCCTAAAATCTAGGGATGAGGTGCCCTTCTTCTCTATGTGGCCAAATTAGGTGAAATAAAGTGTAAATGAATGTATTAACCAATATCTAGGAGTCTAATCTATGTATAAACTAATGTAAGTTAGGATTATGCTCCAACACCCCCTCCTCCACAAGTGCACCCTCCTCCAAGCAAGAACAACCACCACAAAATAAAGAGGGTCTAATCCTCCATGAACCCTCCATGGAAGGAGGCACCCAATCTTCCCTCAACTAATTCTTCCATCCTCATCCTCTTGCCCCTCTCCCAACTCTCTTGGTGAACATACAAGTGAATGAACCTCTCTTTGCCCCTTGCGCCCTCCTTGAGCAATCCATAAAGAAACCTAAATGTGGATGGCTAGGATCATCCCAATCCATCCCTAATCAATGGTTGATATCTCTCCAAAAGAATCTCAACTCAAAACCCACTTTGGGTTAAGTTCCCTAAGTTCACTTTATGTCCCCTCATTCACCCTCTTTGTGAATAATTAGTCACTTTAGGCTAAAAGTGACAAATTTCACTTTTGACTTAAATCTCCTAAGTCAAAATGAAATTAGACATAAAGTACATGGAAAAATGGTACACACATTTTCCTCTTGTGGTTAGAGGCCCAAAACCACAAGGGGACCATTTTCCAAGGTACCCAAATCTCAACACTCCATCTTACCAAGGAAAGTGCCATTCACCCCCAATCTCATCCTTATAGAGGACATGGTTGCCTACTGGAAAATACTCGATGAGTATGGATATAACCTAATCATCAAAAGTGGTCTCTAACACAGATCTGCTCTACCTGCGTGATCTATAGATGGAAGTGCATCTCCATCTATCCAAGATCACCTAGATATTGGCATCACACCAAAGATCTCAACCTTGGTCTCTCACCAAGGATTTCTACCTCCTGGCATCTCACCAATAGTCACTACTCTTGGCATCTCACCAAGAGTCTCTCTCTTGGCATATCACCAACAGTCACCAGTCTTGGCATATAACCAAGAGTATCTGGATCTTTGCATCTCACCAAGATCATCGACTTAGCTTCTCACCAAGTGACTTCCACTTGAAAGGGAACCCGAAATTGATATGATCGTCTCCATAGCCAAGTGAGAATAAATCCTATGTGGTTCCCTTCTTCTCCTTCTCATTAATCTCTGATGCTCTGAATCCCTTGCACCAACCCTCTATCTTCTCGACAAATATGAAACTGAAGCTGTCCCAGGTGGACCAGTCACCCTTGAAGATGGTGTCCTTGAAAACTGAGTTCGAGCTCCCTCTCAACCAATACTATGAGTCAATAGGTCCTCCTCAAATCTGTCTCCCCACCTACCACTGGATGGTGCATCAACTGAAAAAAAACAACTCACAAACCCACTCTCCCTCACAAAATGAGTAGCGAACTCCTCCTCCTCTGTCGTTGCTGCAGTACCATCCTGCTTCTTCTTCTTCTTCTTGTTTTCTAGATACTTTCTTGCATAGTGACCCATCCATCCACAAGAAAAGCATATCACTGTGCTCATGTCTCTCTCTTTCCCACCGCCACTTTGTTGTGGTTTGGCACGTCCCTTGGGACCCTATCTAGCACCTCTGTCAGTCTTCTTCTTGCCCTTAGTCCATAGAGAAATATCCTCATCACCCTCTCAAGCACACTGTTGTCCTAAAGATCCTGAGTTGCATCTCAGATCCTCTTGTATGAAGTTGTCCCAAAGTCTCTCCCAGGTATGCATGACCTGCCGGGCTACAATGCCTTGTAAAAATGAACCCCAAGGTTTGGAAAAGTTGTTCAAAGATGTCCTCACCAGAATCCACAATCTCCTTGACTGTGACCAACTCATCTCGAATCTATGTAAATTTTCCAAGGTATGATTGCACAATGAGGCCCATATCTCAAAGGCATCGTCTTTCTCAATTAGATGAGGTATGATGTGGTCCCTCACCGCATCACAAATAGTCCTCTTTGCGTTGTTGTTCCTCTTCCTTAACTCTTCCACCAACAAGGGAGAAATGACATGAGGAAGAATAATAGGAGCCTAAACTATATCCCATAGTTCAAGGTCTTCCATGAAACATATGATCTTGGTCTTCCAAGGGGACCAATTTCTATCTCCCTGTAGCCTATCCTAAGCCTGCATTTGGGACACTGACGTGGCTTTCCACTAAATCTCACACTAATGCTAAAACTACACAAGAGTACTACCTCACTCCTGTCAACATAGGTGTGAAAAGAGACAATCAAACTACAACCTCACTCCTAACAAAATAGGTGTGAAAAGAGTTCATCCAAATCATCCTCACTCCTATCCACACAAGTGTGATAAGAGGCTGAAAAAAAAGTCCAAAACAGTCCTACAATATATGCAACAAATCTTCCCACAATCTGTCCACTAACTGTGCCAACACGCTATCCAAAAATATGCCAACAAGCTATCACAAAATGGTCCACTGAATGCTCTAGAAATCAACAAGTATTTTCCACCAAGGGCTCTGATACCATGAAGAAAACTGAGGTACTATGAGGCTTCCCAATAGGTTTGTCTTTGACCTGATGTTGGGATCTAAGTTTACACTTGAAGACTATCCTTTGCTATTGATTTAGGACAACAAACAATCAAGTAATTTTTGCTCACAATTTTTATTGGTTAAGTGCACTTTTGAGGTGCCCTTGCAAGTGTTTTCGGAACACAATGTTAGCACATGAAATATACTGAAAACAAATATCACTCCTCGGATATTTACAACTCTAAAATGTTGATCTACACATCTAAGCATGCATGAAATTGGACACAGGTATTTTTGTTCAACACGACCCTAGATAAAACCCCCTCGGGGAAAACCAATTTAGGATGAAAGTATATATAAGTGGTGTCTAAAGCATGAGATACAACAAGAATACAAATATGATGGAACATGATACAATAACAACTCCTCTCGAGATTTTTGGAGTTCCAAGAAGAGAAATGCACCCAAGCTTAGTGAGCCCTCTTCCCTTGTTGATCTATCCCACTGAAACAATGCGCCCTTGACCTCAAGACCTCAGATGAAGAAACCATTGCACACAAACAACCAATTGTGTGCCACCTCTCCATTGAAACTAATAGATATGTGATCGTCCAACTGTAGCTAGTTCCTGCTAGGTGTGCACCCTCCTCCAAGCAAGAAAAACCACCACAAAATAAAGAGGGTGTAATCTTCCATGAGCCCTACATGGAAGGAGGCACCCAAGCTTCCCTCAACTAATACTTCCATCCTCATCCTCTTGCCCTTATCCCAACTCTCTTGGTGAACATACAAGTGAATGAGCCTCTCTTTGCCCTTTGCGCGCTCCTTGAGAAATCCATAAGGAAACCTAATTGTGGATGGCTAGGATCATCCCAAGCCATTCCTAATCAATGGTTGAGATATCTCCAAAAGAATCTCAACTCAAAACTCACTTTGGGTTAAGTTCCCTAAGTTCACTTTCTGTCCCCTCATTCACCTACTTTGTGAATAATTAGTCACTTTAGGCTAAAAGTGAAAAATTTCACTTTTGACTTAAATATCCTAAGTCAAAGTGAAATTAGACATAAAGTATATGGAACAATGGTACAAACATCTCTCTCTTGTGGTTAGAGGCCCAAAACCACAAGGGAACCACTTTCCAAGGTACCCAAATCTAAACAACTATGACTTATTATCTGTAGGAAGATGTAATTCAATGGAGGCCCAACTTCTCCTCATGGTTGTAATTCAATGGAGGGCCTGACAAGTTTTTACTTACATAATAAATCACATGCTCTTTCCTATCAACCCCTTGCCGAACTAAGAGTCTTGCGATCGACACCTCGAAAGTAGAGAGGTGCAGGATATAATATTTGTTGAAGTTGAGGGGACTGATTAATGGGGATTTTGAGAGAGTGGATTTTAATGCCTCAAAGACTTATTATGCCTTGTTTCCCCATTGGAAAGAGATGTCTTGATGTAAGAGGCATAAATATACGTGTGTGCAAGTGGCATAATTAGGGACAAAGCGGTGCAAGAAATTGGGTTTACCTTGTAAACTTTGCAACCAGTGTAAATTATTGGGAGGAGGGATTTCACTAATAGCCTGGACCTTGAGGGGGTCAACCATGATTCTCTGTTGGGATACAATGAATCCAAGCAATTCATCAGTTGTGATGCAAAAGACACATTTGTGAGGGTTCAAATGAATCTTATACCTGTGACATCTTTGAAAGATAGTGCAAAGGTCTTTTAGATGTTGGGATCGCTTCTTGGATCTGGCCGTGATATCATTCAAATAGGCTAGAATGAGATGGGAAATGTCATGAAAGAAATAAGTCATTGCCTGCTAGAAGGTGGATCCAACATTTTCCAAGCCAAAAGGTATAACGCGGTATGTGAATTAGTTTTGTATTGGTCTATTTGATGGATTTGGATTTGATTATACCTTGAGAATCCATCCATGAAGGAAATGACCTCATGCCTAGAATAAGCATCAATTAATTGATCAAAGAAGGGTGTTAGAAAGTTATATTTGGGACAAGCTTCATTCAAGTCCCTAAAGTCCGTGCAAATGTGAATGGTGCCTTGTTTTTTGTTGACAAGGATAGGGTTAGAGACCCAAGATGTGTAGGTGATGGGGTATATGAAACCAACTTTGTGAAGCTTATCGATTTCTGATTTAATGGCCATCACTTTGGATGGGTGAAGAGGCTATTTCTTTTGATGAATGAGTGCAATATCAAGCCATGTGTCAATACAATGTTCAACAATGGTAGGTCGAGACCAGGAATTTCCGCGTATGACTAGGAAAACATGTCTCGAAACTCTCGAAAAAGAGCCTTATATGCAAGGAATTCCTCCATGGGGCGTGTGACATCAATGAGAATGTCTTTGGTGATGCCTGATTTGAAAAAAATTTCCACTTTGAAGACCAAGGAAATGTTGGCCATGTTGCCTTCTTCAAAAGCGTCTTGGGTGGGTATTGGGTTTTTGAACCAATCTATGTGCACAAGAGGAATGTAATCTTTTGTTTCAATCACACATTTATCAAACATCATGTTAGGTTGAAAAGCATATCGAGGGAAGAAGAATGACCAATGATGAATTGTGTCCTAGGGTTAGATGGGTGCCATCATCGCCTCTAGAATGTATTCGTCTAAATGGAAGATGTGTTAAGGTGATATGAGTGACCGCTGAGAGAAATGAATGGGATGGGTTGGCATTTTCGGTGTCGAACATATCACATGATATTGGCATAGGATTAGGTGTTGAGGAATTGACAGATGTTGAGATTGCACAAATAAAGTGGGCATGTGACCCTGTGGTGTTTTTAAACTTTCCTGATGATGAGGAGAAAGTAGTGATACCGAAATGCGATGATTGTCTAACTAAAGGTACCAAAACTATGGCTAAAGAAATGTAGAATATGTGCACACACTCGTGTGTGTCGTGGGATCCAAGAGGAGGGAGGATTTATTGTCACACATTGATTGAGGAATTGGGTGGGGAAGAAGGGGATATCTCCTACCGTCGCTTTACCAGGGAGGCCATATGAGAAGAAGGTGGTGGTATTTTCTCTCAGGGAGGATATTTAGGGGAGTCTTGGGGGGTGGCTACAATGCTAGGGGATCTTTTTGTATGGAGATATTCCCAAATATGTTGAATGGAGGTCATTAGATGAGTTTGGTATTCAATGATTTTTGGACACATGTGGATGAAGTCGTCCAATTCCCTACATAATGTGCATGGGAAACCATTTCGCACATTCCCTATGGTGGACACATAGTAAATAATGGAGGTATCGGACTCGGTGACTAATTTTGGTTGTGATGTCGACTGATTGGGTGCTGGAAGAGTAATTTGACACCTTGCAACCAGTGTGTCTTGAAAGTGTGGGAGGTCATGGAAATGATGGTGTAGTAGCCATATGCTAAACATATGGCACATAGATGATTTGTATGCAATGTTTTATTGCACACAATGGTGGAATCATGTGTATGGTATATAAATGTCCCTACGAGTAGGGTGGGTAGGATAAGGTTCCTTAAATTTGGAAGTATGGGTCAGATGACCTTGTGGATAACAGAGTGTGTAGGGAGGGGGTACTCGAGATGTGGTATGAGTATTTACCCTGAAATTCTTCTCCCCCCCCTAGTGGTTATACTATTTTCCTTGAATATGTGACCAGGTTATGTCAACAATGGGTTGACAATGGTCTACACTGATTTTTAAAATTTTTGAGGTGGAAGTGTAGCTACTGGCACCATAAATGGGGGGTTAAGATACCATATAGGTATGGAAAACACAATGTTTGGAAGCATGAGTGTAGCTACTACCTAGTAAGTGTAACTCCTAGTGGTGGGTAGAAGAATGGAATCTAGGTAAGGGGGTTAGGCATTGCCTAAGAAGATGTTTGTTTGTTGTTCATGGATGGCGTCTTGGGAACATACATGGAGGAATATAGTTCTTCCATGATAGAGGTGATGGTGCACACTTGGGAAAACTATGGGGGTGCAACAAAAGGGGGTTCACCTTGATATGTGCCAAGAAGTGAGGATTATTTAGAGATCCCAAGATCCATTTCCATGAAGGATGGAAACTCAGAATGTCCCCCGATGAGGGGAATGATGTTATCTAAGTTCTTAGTTGGATGAGGTTCGTAGTGTGTCAATTAGTCCACTGTGACGAGTTTCCCATTGTGAGGAAAGATCATGCTGTGAAACAAAAATGAAGCGATTTCCTTCATTGCGTACATGTAGCTATGTCTAAGGAGAATGTTGTAGTCCAAGGGGGCGTCTATGACCTTGATATCAATCAAGATCATTTTTCCTACTAGCTCTATAAAGTTTTGAAATAGACCCTCTGATTGAGATGGTCAACCATTGTATGCCCAAAGGGTGCTAGCAAAAGGGGTCAACTCTAGGGAGCCTAACTTCTCCTAGAAGTTCTTGGACATGATGCAAGTAGATGCTCCCTCATCTATAATGCATCTATGAATAGTGATATTATTGAATATGACCAGTATTTGGAAATATATTGAGGAGGGGAGCTGAGGTTCTGAGTTATCCAAATCTAATGTAATGAGGCGTGAGTTGGAAGGGTCAACTGCCCCCAATGTTGATAACAAAGATTTATTTTGAGAATGACAGGTTTGTAAGACGTCAAGTGAAAACATGGCTGCAGGGGATTGAGCCAAGTCATCTACGATGTTGTAGCTATGAGATACCCTCACTTGTGGGTTGTGAGCGATACAACTTAGAGGCGCCTTTGGTACTTTGGGATGAGGGTCACCACTAGGACATGAGATCATCAAGGGCGTGCTAGCTGGTGATTGGGTGGAATTTGATGTGGTTGGAGGGAAGTCAGGAGTCATCATATTGATGATTGAAAATTAGATGGATATCTATTGAATTCATAAGAATGCTACAAAAAGAAAAATTGTTGGGCTGAGCTTGAACCTAGGTTGGGTATTGTTTTGTTAGTTGGACAGAGGACCTAGTTTCTTGTTGTGTAGTAACAACTCCTTGCTAGGGGAAGGGGTTGTGTAGAATGGCTGGATGTAGCGGTTGAGGAACGTTTTTTTGGGGAGGTGGAGTACCTTTAGTGCCAAGGGTTCTTGGGTTATACATAGATTCCTTCATCCATTTAAAGTCCACAATTTGGGAGAAATGGCGAATATAATGACTGTACTCACCACATAATGTGCAGGGGAAGTTCATTCAAAGATTGTTGTTATTTTCCTATTTTTGCTGGTTGTTGTTATTACCAATGTTCTGGTTATGATTAATAGCATTAAAATTTCCCCCAGTTTGGGTATTTTGGTTTTGGGGATTTCCCCTCAGTCCCTGGTTCACTTTCGGTTTGTTCTACCCTTCTTATTAGCATTATTCTACTAGGTGGTAGGATTCACCATATTCAACCATTCAAATGACTAAACCTATTGTACTAGTGAAGGTTGGACAAAGTTTACTTCAACATGTTATTGGGCATGAGGTGGCATAACACTAGGTGGCAGAGGAATAGGGAATCAATAGTATGGCTTGTTCAGTTATGGAGTGACGCCATACTAGTTGTATGACATGTATGCCCCTGTATTTTTTATTGTATGAAGGTCCATGTGTATGCAAGGGAATCAACATACCTTGGGGTGGTAGGGGGTTATGAGGACACACTATGGTGTGCCCCACAACCGTTGAAGGAGGGGGGTTTTGTGGTGTACTATTGGATGCACAAGGTATGCCAATAATGGGATGGTAAAAGGGGGATCCTCCATAAGGGTTACCATAATGACTGGTACCATAAGAGGGTGAGGGCCCGACATATGGGTTGAAGTGGATCATGGACCCAATCATCTTGAAAATAGAGTGGGCTGTCCTAAGCTTCTCCTAAACAAATGGATGAGGTTGAGGGGTTTCAAGTAGTACTATGTATAGGTAGCAAGATTGAGAGTAAATCAAGTCAAATTCATGGGCTTTGGTTATGGCCTCCTCTTAACCTAGAGGCATGGTAGTGGTGCCATATTTTGTGATGAGAGGAAAAAGAGATTTAAGAAACCAATCTAGGAGGAGTTTTTCGGTAACCTCAATATTACACAAGATTTCTCCACCAAGGACACTCATGGATATGATTCACGGTATGTGCAAAAGTGTTTTGGTAGAAATATGTGAGGATTTCGAGACCATTATCATGGCGAATTGGTAGTTATAAAAAGGATAAAAAATATTTTTCTAATGATGCAAAGGTCGCATGGGAACTTGGTTTCTCATCTATGTACCATTTCACGAAGGGAGCAATAAAAGTTTTCTAAAAGTGTCTTAATGGTATGGAATCATTAATGATTCTATTAGATGAGCACCAAAGATGAAAGGTCATGCCACAATTTGTCGAATCCTCACCCAACTTCCCTTCAAATTTTGGGATATCTAAAGGGAGATTGGTCGACATAGGTGGCCAAGATGCATCGTGTAGGATGGAATTGTTGGTTAGCTTCGTCGAATCAGGAAGATTGAACAAATTCATGTATGGTAGATTGGGTGTACCTACCTATCAGGTAAAATATTTGCACTATTAATTCCAACATTAAATTATAAACTGGGGCTCATAAGCTTTGAGTTGTAGGCACAATATGTGCAGGATTGGAGCTAGTCTAAGTTATAGCCCTAAAATTTCCTACTCATGCATACATGGCATTGACCCTCTTACTTGCATATTTTTCCAAAGCACTACTGAGGAGCTCTTCTTAAAAAACCATTTTTTAGATCATGTATGGGCCCTGCTCCACTACAGCTCATGTACATACACTTGCTGCATACTAGACAAACCGTATACATATGCTTGCTACACACTAAACAACCCACGTATTCTTGCAAAAGTTGCAAAAATTAAAAAGTTGTAAGGAATTCGGTGAAATTCACGGGCTATTGGAGGTTTCCCAACCAATTCACCTGCTATAGCCCGTCACCCAACTGAATAACCATCCTTTTGTCGTATAAAAGGAGGTGTTGGGGTCTCATTTCACATCCAAGCATAAGAACAATGAAACTCTGCCCAATTTCACTTTCCTTCCTTGCCCAAGCTTTTGCTACCTTTTGTGAGATATTGCCTCAACATTCCCTCATAATTGTTCCATTCAATCCATTCCCTTCCCTTGAGGTGATTAGAACATTGAGAGAAGAGGCCTATTGAAGGTGCACTTGGATCATTGTAAAGAGGAGCCCGGACTAGGTTCGCAGAATGGTGGTCGACACAAATTGTAAGTTTCAGTCTTTGTTCGATGAATAAAAGAATCATGCTAGCAGTGCTTGTTTTCCTAGTTTTGGATGCAAGTCAGCCTTGGGAAGAGACGTGCAGTCATTCAAACTACAAAGCTTGAGGATATGATCACTAGATGTGGGATAAAAGGTACAATTACCGATCTTCTCTCTTATTGTTTTATTTTAATTCGTTTTGGTATGTTTGGGGTACAGTAGAAAATAGATTGACTTTTAGACGGTCATTTGCTTCGTCTATATCTTAAATCATGGTATAGTTAAAGGGGGGATTTTCCTGCTATTAGAACTGGTGACCATACTGGGGATCTCTCTAGGTTTTTTTTTTTAGGAGGTTTTTGGGTTGATTGATTGGTTTTTGTTTTCCTTTCATGTTTCAATCAAGTTTGTTGAGTCTGTCAAGGGGTTATAGTCACCTCCAGGGTGCATACCAGTTTTCCCTGCCCTGTAAGACTGCATAGTCTTTTTATTTTTGAAAAGACACAGAGGTGTACACACCCTGTCTTGGGTCAACCCATGTACATATGCACTTTGCACAGTAAACAACCCACGTACATACATAGTCTACTGATGCAACAACCCGTGTCTCTGTTTCATGAAAGTTTTTGACAAAGAGGGAGTTTGCCTCTTTCCTGATAGAAGTTCACACTTCTCAGGGATTTCTTGAATCAATGAGTGTATTTGTTTGTGGCCATAGCTTGGGTATAGGTTCCAATTTACTTGTTTCCTTAGTATTTTTGTGTTTACCCTAAAAGGGTTTTGAACAAGCTGTCAAGTCTTAGATCCGTCTTTTGGTTTCTTAGTTGAATCCCTACGATCCGCAGTGGGTAGAGGGTCTTTTCTAGTCTTGTTTTCAGTTTTCTTTTTGTCCTTTTTTACTTGCTTTGAAAAACAAAAAGTTTACTTCAGTTTTTCTTTTTAAAGCGGTTAAAAAAAAAGAATTTCATTTTCTTGCATTTAGTTTGGTGAAGTAGTTAAAGTTGTTATTTGCAAAAGGAAAAAGTCTTTATTTCCAAGTTCTTCTTGATTTCCTGAAACATAAGTAGTTTGTAGTCAAGCGAAAACAAGTTTTAAGATTTCTTTATTTGAAAGATCTTGAAATATCAGTTAGAAAAGTTAAGTTTACAAAGAGTTAGTTAAAAGATTTGCTTTTGAATTCAAAGTAATTTTTCTTTCAAGTGCTTTAAAACTCTCCTCCTTATTCATCTCTTTATAACACCATTAGTTTCCCTACCGTACCTTTTGAGTAAATCAAGCCTTTAAAAATACGCCTAATCTAAAATATATTAGACTTTTATGTTTGTAGGGTTCACAAACTAGTTTAGTGTTTTAGGGCCTTGAATTAGGTTTGGAGAGGAAACTCTTCAAGGCCACTTTAAATAAAAAATTGGAGTCTGAGTTGGGGATTTATTTAATTTCAGTGTTGTAAGTGTTAAATTTTTAATTAAAATGAAATACCAAGGCAAGTGTTTCTCTTCCCTAGGCGCCTAAGAGGAGAAATTGCTGAATGTGGGTCTTAGTCAAATTAATTTGTGAGATGCAAATTAAAAGATAACTTTATGATTAAAGTGAGGGTGAGTGAAGAGAAACCAAATCTCAGCCACCCATCTAATCTAATCTCAGCCGTTAGATTAGAAAAATCCTCACCTTCCCTCATGAGGTTGATTAAGGCAAGTGGGCACACCCATTCTTGGGTAAGTTGATGTAGCAACAGTCTTGTTGAGAGAGCAAGAGACTCTTGGTGAGATGCCAAGAGAAAGGGAGCTGAAGAATTCTTGTTGAGAGAACAAGAGAGAGAAAGAGAGAGGTCGAGCTGAAGAAAAGAGACAGCAACAACAATTTCTGGGAGCATTGGCATGCATTCCAAGGTTTCCGAATAGCATTGAGTGGCATAGAAATTGAATCTTGGCAGAGTTTTTGCACGAATTTCATGACAGTCCGTACATCATTAATTGCCGTACTGTTGTACGAATTTCTGGTTCAAAAATTGAGGAGCAAAGCTACAGGAATGTCCAGATAAGTTTGTGTAAATATCTGAAGATGAAAATGCTGTAAAAGAATTTCTCAGAAG